>JAMPIO010000032.1:600000-873529 GCA_024699865.1 Aphelenchoides fujianensis
GCGGGGCGGCGGCGGACGGCGGCGGCAGGCGATCGCGGGGCTCCTCCTTCGCGGTGTCGATTGTTCTCCGGTGGGTGGCAACTCTCCCCGCTCGAAGCGACCGCGTTTCATCGCGGGAATCCGCGACAGGGCAGCCGACCGCTCGACGACCACTCGCCCTTCGAAGCGAGCAACTCGCGAGTCGTCTCGGTGATCCCCGCCCCTTCCACTGGGAGAGGGCAGCACTCCGGCGAGTGTGGAGGTCGCCCGTGCTGGAGAGCAGCCGGCCGACTGGCGGCAGACGGGCACTCCCGCCCGCCCCTCCACGAGCCCCCACTCCGAGCGGGAATTCCGCCCCGAATGCCCGCCGGCCGCCGAAAGAAGGCGGTCGGCCACGGGCACGAGTCGCCGTCCAGCGCTGCCGCTTGCCGGCGACCCCGAGAGGGTCTGAACTGAGGACGGGGATTACTCGGACGATGAATTCGGTCGGCACAAGGCTGGGCAGCGAGTTCGTGTTAATTGAAGAGTGTGATACGACTATCCAAGTGCAGTTATGCCAAAAAGAAACGGTAACTGGAGAACAACGACGGAATAAAATTGCGTTTTCGGATCGGTAACAACGAAAGGCATTAATTGCAAGCAAGTCCTCGCAAAGATCGCATTGCGGAGCGTTGTGATTGCTGGACGCAAACCTTGCCCGACGCATGAATAGAGTTCATCGGAATTTAAAAAAAAACAAGTACACAAGGAAAAATGCGTCTGAATTCGTTTCGTCAACGCCCGTCTTTCTCAAAGGAATGAAGTATCCAGCCACCACTCGACTGCGACCAGTCGTTGAGCGAGTGTGTGAACGGCAACTAGTAAAAAGGAAGCAATTTTCGATTACCAGCGTGTGACGGCGCTTCGCGCCGTCCCCAGCTGGGGGAGTCGTTAGACTGGTGCGTATCGAATGCTTTTGTCGACTTTGTCTGACCAATTGAGTGCTGCTCGCAACGCGAAAACGCTGAGTCGAGCTTCACACACGTGGGGGTTGATTGGAACGCGACAAATTGGCAGTTTTTGAACAAAGACTGCCGGCTAACTGCATTTTGCTCTTGCGGCCCTAAAGAAAACGGAGACGGGCAGCAGAAGCCGTTTGCGCGTGCAGACTTCGAGCACGGCAACGTTCACAACGTTGTTCGCTAGCCTTAAACGATGCCAAACAGTTTGCTTTAATCCCAGCAAGCGAAAAGAGTGAGTGTTGGTTGCGACGCCCGAAGAAATTGACCGCACGACTGAACTGCAGAACCCCAACACTGAACGACCTATTACTCGTCGGCAATCGAATGTTTAAAAAATCTGAAACGGTGGTAAGATGGACAACTACGTGTTCAATGTTTCTGCCAAGTTTTAGAAGAATTTGTCCACTCACTTCCAAACCCGCCCGCTGTTTGCGCGATATCACGGGGTTGGTTCGCGTAAGCCGCGGGGGTCAAGCGAGCCAAACACGACAACAAAATGCACACCATTGGAAAGCCCAGATTCTGCGCTTTTGAATGAGCCCACACATGTATCGTCACACCCGATAGTCGATGAGAACAGCGAGGACGAAATTCGCCCGAAATTTTCGAACCGACACACAATTTTCGATCCAAACCGCTGAAATTCCAGCTAGTTCTTCAGGCTCAAATGCCGGCTTAAAAGATGCGCCAAACCTTTTTCTAGGTGGGATCTTTTTTGTTTGTCGAATAAAATTCTGGGAGCCGAGAACGGCGCGTCCGAATGTGGCCCTCTTCGATTTTCCTTCCCGACCTTTCGAGTTTGGGCAAGCACAACTTTCTTCAACGACATTCCCCGACGATGCAGCCAACTGATAAAATGTTCGTCGTTTCAAGACCCATCTTTTCGTCCACAGGGCGGGTGACTTCGGACGGCGGGGCAGAACGGTACGCTGCAGAACGTCGGCACGGAACGTTGAACGTGCCCGCCGGCGGACGAAATACACATTTTCGGACTTCGCGCCTGCAACTTCCTCTAGCCAGAAAAAATTTCAGATCGATTGGAGCAAAGCGCTAAAAGTTGAGGGTGCGGAGGGGACTGACAGACTCACCGGTTAGCGCCGTTTTTTTCGATTACTTGAGTCTCCGCAAACGAACGTCCGGCATGAAGCGCACAAAGAAGAATTTAAGACTAACACCCGGTTAGTTTTCCAAGCCTGTCTTTGACGGGAACCGACACGGGAAAAGATCGACGGTATAAAAGCTTGTTGCTGCCACTCATCGAACTGTTACATGGAGAAACCGTCTCTACGACAAGCCGGAAATTAAAGAGGGGTGACTCGGCAAGTCATTTTCACGAGTAGAAGCGCCGTGCTGCAAGGCTAGAGCGCCCTAGTGCAGCCGTGTGTTCCGCAAAAAATTCCGTGACCTTCCGTTCGAGCGGCAGAAAAGCGAAGAGCAAGTGTCCCCGACGCCGGTCCTCCCGCCGCTCACTCGCGCCTTCGTCCACGGGCACTCCTTTCGGTTGGATCCGCCCGCCACTCGCCCACTGCACGCCATCCGGTGCCCGTGGAAAATCTGCACATTTCACCGCTCGACGCGCCCCCGTGCAAAAAACGCGAATGAGCGGCGGAAGGGGGCGCGGTCAAGTCGTCCGCTGGCCGAAAGGTTTCGTCTTCCGGCCCGCGCAGCGGCCAAGGATCGCGCCGGCGCGACTGCAACCAGTCGCAATCGAAAGAGGGGGATCGATTCTATCAGACGGCTCGCGAACGACGTCTATATCGGCAGTTTGGCCCGCTTTGTCTCGTCCGAAAGTCAAAATGTCGGAGTTTCCTCTACCGTTTGGAAACTTCTACGAAGTGCTGTGCGATTATCAAGGGGCTTCGGAGAAAACCCCCGCGCAGCGTTGTTACCCGTTCTTTCTACTTTCCAACAAATCAAAAACCGGCGGATTTCAACTAGTTCTCGTCCGGTTATTAAGCGCCAAAGACATGCAAGTCGCGGGTTTTTGCTCGTTTTCCGGGGTTCTTGCGGTGCTGCTCAGTTGCCCGCAGCTTTAACCAAAAACCCCCGCTCAGCGTTGTACACTGTTCTTTTGTCTTTCTTTTGAGCTATAAACAATCAAATTTGGACCACTTTCCAGCTAGTTATTAAGCCGCGGAGGTACCAAACCATCACGATTTCCCCTTCCGCATTCTTCCTTTGTTCTGCGTTGATTGGGGGCAAAAACGGAACGTTTCTTATCAAATCGACTACGGAGAATCGAATTCTGCTAGTGGTTTTCCAAAAAAAAGCAATGGCGTCGCGCGGGATTCGACTTGTGGGCCCTCTTCTACGGCGACGAAATGCCACAACGCCCAAGCACGCGCTCATTCTCGCTTTTGCCGCCAATCCGTCAAGCGGTGAAATGGGCGGTTTCCGGATGGCGTGCCACTGGCCGGGCGATCCGCCCACTCCGCCGTCTTCCACAGCCGACCGCCCGCTCTCAACCGCCGGCTTCGATCCCCCCGGCCAACGGGACTCCCCGCCCGCAATTCGCCGCCCATCCCACTGGACTACGGGGACGCCGTGGGGGCTGCTCGACGGGCGGCGGGCGTCCGGCCGGCAGTCGGCGGTCTTCGCGCCCCGTTCTTTCGGGAGTGCGCCCTATGCAGCTTCCAACCTTAAAAAAGAAGCGAACTGAGCAGCGAGATTGGAGAACTCGGCCGCCTTTTCGTCAACGGCGGCAGTCGAGCCAACCGCCCACGCTCGATCGAAACTGAACGTAGTCTTTTCGGCGGACTTTCTCGCTGACTACTCGTTGAACCGAACAAAACCACGGAAAGACGGCTCAAATCCAAGCCCGACAAAAAGTCGGTCGCAGAAAAGCATTCGATCGGAGGTTAACGGGAGCTCGCGTGGTTGAGCGGCGAAGCTGAAGAAGAAATCAAGCGCACGCGGAATACCCCCCGTCGTCTTTCCGGCGCTCGACGAATGAAGAAGAGTCAACGCCTGAAAGTTCGAGCAGCGGAAGAAGCGGCCTCGCCTCTCACGTTTGACAAAAGACTCCCTTTCAAGTCCGGTAGAAGCAAACGACGAGCAATAATAATTTGCATGTTTTGATCACACACCAGCTGTGTAAATGCAAGATTCACAGAATTTTTCCTGGCAATGCTCGTTTTCATCGAACAGAAAGAGCAACCGTTCAACAACTCTTAATTGAACCAGCAGACAAGAAGACCTGCGAAATTCAGCACGGAATAAAAACGGTGCCGTCAATGCTTCGACGTTTGCAACCTCTTCTTTAACACCTCGCCACACGACTGCATAACACATCGACCACATACATCTCAACAGTCTGCTTCCTGCTCGTTTCTTCAACAAGCGCACTCCCGCTACGTGCATCGAAACACCCGCTCCATCAGACAAAAGTCAGCCCCTCGCTGCCGGCCGCCCGTCACTCCCGTTCGAGCGTCGAGTCGAATGGCCGCCTGCCCTTGCGTCTTCCCCTCGGAGTGGGCGCTCTGCCTTCGATCAGAAGCAAAGGCAGGGGATCGACCACGAGCAGCCGGCGGGAGTCTTCGCTTTCCGGTGGCCGGCGCCCTCCGGCCGGCAGTCCGCCGAGTGGCCGCCCGAAGCGGCGAGTGGCGGGCGGAGAGGAGCGGCGGCACTCGCGAGTGCTTTCCGGAGTGATCGGCGGCTGCTGATCGCGTGGATGGACGAAGGCGAGCGGTACGGGGAAGCGGAGAGCAGTCGACCGCCCGCTCGGTCCTTCCTCCGGCCACTCGCTCCGCTCTTCGCTGCCGCCCACTCGGCCCGCCGAACAGCCGCCGACAACCGGTGACTCTCGCCGCCCTCCGCCGTCGCCCCGTCCGTCGATCGAGAGAACGCCGGCCGCCCACCGCTCGTTGCTGGAGTTCCACCGGCGGCGTCGAGTGGTCACCGAGCCGGAAGCCCGCTACTTTACGCACCAAGCGAGTGCCCCTCACTCGCCGCTTTCAGCGGGTGGCCGGCTGCCAGCACCTGCACGACCGGCTGATCATCCATCGGGACCTGAAGCTGGGCAACTTGTTCCTCGACGACCACCTGCAGCTAAAGATCGGCGACGGGCGGCGGAGGCAGACGCTCTGCGGCACGCCCAACTACATAGGTTTGTTCGCTCCGTTGTCCAGTCAATCCCGCTTCAGCACCGGAGGGGGTGGACGTGTGGGCGATCGGCTGCATCCTCCGCACGCTGCTCGTCGGGAAGCCGCCGTTCGAGACCCTCGCTTTGGAGGCGAGTTTCCTCCAGTCTTCCCTCCATTTTCCCGAGCTCTCGCTGCAGCAAACGTACGCGAGGATTCGGCGAAACGAGTACGTGATCCCGACAAGCATCGGGCAGCACGCGCACGAGTTGATCGCCGCCCTGCTGGCGTCGCTGCCGGAGGACCGCCCGCCGTCTTCTCGTCCGGCTTTTCGCCCGACGCGCTGCCCGTCTCGTGCCTCGTGTTTGTGCCGCGCTTCAGGCAGGAGAACCTCGCGGGCGGCATGATCGAGGTCTGTTCTTCCTTCCACTCCACTCACTCGCCTCCATTCTGCTCGCTTTCAGCTGGAGACTCGTCTGGGCGACGTCGCCGGTCGTGCAGGACATTGCGTCGATGGTCGTGGGCAACCGAAAGGCGAACGAGAAGGACGAGACGCCGATCGCCGAGCACCTGAACAACGCGTCCAACCAGCTGGCGCCCTTCTCCTGCCGGGCGTGAGTGTCCCCCGAAGGCTTCCCTGATCGCTCGATTGATTGCAGTGGACGTGCGGGACGAGCACCCCGCCTCGAGTGGGTGAACTACGCGGTGAAGAACGGCATCGCCTCCCAGCTGTGCGACGACTCGGTGGGCGTCCTGCTCAACGACCACACGAAGCTGTTGGTTGAGCCGAGCGAAGAGTGAGTTCCCCTTTGTTCTGCCCACTCATCTCCTCCGCTTGCAGTCGGCTCCAGTACATCGACGCGACGGGCGCCGAGTACGCGCAGACGCTGGAGAAGAAGGTCGAGCTGCTCTCGGAGATCCGCGCGTACGTGATCGAACACGGGCGATCGGCGGGCAAGCGGCTGCCGCGGGGCGGTCGGGAGTTCGCCCGCTTCCCGTGTCTGAGCGAGTGGTTCCGCTCGGACGTGGCCGTCGTGCTGCTGCTGACGGACGGGACGCTCCAGTTGGACTTCTTCGAGCCGTTGGATCAGTCAGTGGGTTGCTTGCACGACAACACGAAGCTGATCGTCTCGCCGGCCATGCGGGCGGCGACGTTCGGCGACCCGCAGCGCCGGCCGCCCTCGTCGAGGCGGGCTGCTCGCACGAACTCCGCGAGCGGCTCGAGTACGCGAAGACGGTGGTCGATCGGATGCTCACGCAAGGGAACGCGGGGGCCTGATCGAGCGGCCGCTTCCTCCGCTCGCTTTTTTGCAACGCCGTCCTTCGAGTTCGTCCTGCGGGTGTGTCGGGCGAAACGGCGCATTTCTTTCTCTTGCCTACAGGTTTTCTCTTCCGCTTTATCCCTCTCATCGACTGGGCGGACCAGCCCCACTTGTGTTCCACCCATCTGCTTCTTTCTGGTCGTGGGCAGAAATTGGCGATGCCATTCGATTGGAGATCCTTGCTTTCAGTGAGCAGTCAGTGCAAATTGGAGGAGGAAGTGAATTTGATGGGCACCAGCAGGAGCAATGCGAGGATCTCTCCGTTGTTTACGAGCAAGTGGTTAGCCGTCGTCTTTAATCGCGAATGAATAGTGTGAATGGAAAGCGTGATCGCAGGCTGAGAAGTGGGCGAGACGTCGAACGTCGATGTGAAGCGAGCGCCCGTCGTGATCTCGTCGGCGAGGAGCGAGTGCGGCGGCAGTCCGCCCATTCTTTCCGCTCGAAAGAAGAAGCGGCCGGACAAGCGGAAGGTGGACACTCGTCGGAAGAGCCATCGACCAACCCCTCCAGTCGGCTGCTCGACGAGCGGCCGCGGAGTCCGGCGAGTGGAAGGTAGCTGTAGAGGACTCGGCGGAGGGGACGCCTATCGGGCAGCCTGAAACGATCAACCTGAGTGAAAGCGGCGGAGGGCGGCGGGACTCACCGTTGGGCGTCGAGTAGACGAGTCGATCGGAGAAGGCGGGGATAAGCGATGGAAGAGCAGCTGAGGCGCGATAGTATTGGAGAATGCAACAAATAAACAAATGGGAACTGCAGAGAATGACGCTTTTGTCCAGCTGCAAGGCGTGAGCGTTCTTTCATCCGCTGTGCGAATCGTGACTATGAACAAACCTTCGCGTTGTTGGAGCTCGTTTCTTTCGATTATTTCGCTAAAACGAGTTGCTGGTTCTTGTTTTTTTGCCAATCAATGACCAAAGAGAGCACTCCCTTTTGTTTGTGCACGAGCAAGCAGGTCGTTTATTCGACGGCCGATCGGAGTGTGTGGAGATTAATTCTTTTGACGGCCGTTCGGTTGCTGCCCGGCTTCTCGCCGATCGTTTCGCTCTCGCTCCAGCCGATCACGTCGTTGGAAGTGGGTGGAGCAGCCGATTTTATTCCGCTTTGATGATATACTCGTCTATCGACGGTGGTTTGTTTTAACTGCCGTATTCGCTCTTCTTTTGCAGCCTTTCTTGTTCACCTTAATGGCGATTCCGTGAACCTCTTGCAGCCACGAGAAGCTGCTTGTTTCAGAAACCGACGGTGGTGTTGACTGCATTCCCAAACCCTGCTCATTCTTTCCATTCACTGCTTGCTAGAGGGGCGACGTTTATCACTCTTGCAGAGACGAGCATTGGCAGCGGGCACTCTCCGATCAAAGGTCGTTGAATCGACTCCAACATTCACGTTCGTTGCCGCCCACCCACCGCCTTCTTCCTTCTGTATTGCTCGACCACTGTTTTTGGGGTGATTCCGAAACATGTTGATTCTGCGTTACATCTGAACTAGCTGCCGCAAGGTTCCGTTTGTTGATCGCAGCGATGTTCTTGATGTTCTGTTGCTCTACACAACGAGGTTCAAAAACAGCATCGAATCGCTCGTTGTTCTCATCAGCGCGGAGTTCGTTGGTCTTTATTTCGAATCCGGGAGGTGGGCACGACTTTTATTTTTTGTGAACTACAGAAACAAACCGTTGCGTTTATTCCGCTTTCTTTTCGGTACGATGCAAAACACGACGAACGTTAAAGCATTGCGAGGTGCCGAATACACGAATTTCACCTCGTCCAGCGGGTTTATTCCGTTGGGATTTCTGTCTCCTATGTAGATTGATTGCAGAACGCATTATCACTCGATTTATCTAATGCAAAGAGGAACCCAAAGCGAGCGTCGATTCGTGTCCACCCGCTTCGTTCTCGGTTTCCAGCTTCCGTTCTCGGTTGACCCCCGCATTCAAAGGGCGACAAGGAGTCCGCTCACGACCCTTCTACCTTCCGAGCAACGGCAACTTCTTTCGTTGCCTCTCGATTCATTGCCGCTCTCCTGTTGCCTGCCACTCTACACACCACTCGTGAGGGGAAGGCCGTTCGTTCTTCTTTCCAGTCCGCACCGAACACGGCGGTCTTCCTTCTGGTTTCTGTTGGGGCGGGCGACATTCGATTCTTTTGACTGCTCGACGGCAGGGCGGTTGCTTGTATTCCGGCCAGTGGTGTTCAGTAATGGTTAGCGTTGACGGTGGAAGCAAGAACCTTTGATTGCTGTTCGCGGTGGGCTTCGAGTTGAGGGTTTATTCCGGAAAGCATCTCAATTGATTCGAGTAAACAGTGCTTGTATGGCCGCTTATTATTCCAACGGCCATTTCTTCGCCTCCATGGTGAAATAATCACTGGGTGGCTGTTCGGCTTTCTTCAAACTCTTCTATTTTCACATTCGGTTCTTCTTCGTCGAGGTTTCGTAAAAATAAAAGGATTCCGTTCGACAGTTGTTTTGTTTCCTCTCGAATTCTTGCAACGAGATTCGTTTAGTTCGTTTCAGCTATTTCTTTCACCTCACGTCTAAACGGAGCGGCAAGCAAAACAAATCCAAATAAAATTAAACCGACCGCCATCCACTCGAATCCCCGCCCATCCACCGCTCAGCGGGCTGAAAGAAGAACGGCGGCACGAGTGAGCGGATGGACGGGCAGCAGAATTAGGGCTTTTCTTCAGACTTTCACACCACAAACGATCACTCGGTTATTCCCCGGGAATGGCGAACATGCGAGCGGTGTTTCTAAACGTCTCAATTAATTCCAATAATTCCTGCTGAATTCATCAAACACACCTTCCAGCCAACTACCAGCAGAAATCGCCGGAAATCAGCAAAAGAAGCGAAAATTTGAGGCGAACCCGAGGCGAGCAAAAAGAATCCACGCGGCGGCGGTCAAGACGGCCGTCCGACTTGACGCGCCGCCCGCCGCCACTCGCCGCGAGTCCGCCGGCCGCCCGCCGTCTCGCTGGCGATCGCCCTGCCGAGTTCGCCGGCGAGCAGGCGGCGGCGAGTGCACTGGAATCCCCGCGGCCTCCACGAACTGCCGCCTTCGTTCGACGACCGGAAGACGGCGGGCGCGAGAAGTCCGACCGAAAAACCACTCGGCCACGAGCACCCCGCCCGCCGAGTGGAGGGTTCGAACCAGCGGGAAGAAGGCGGGCGGAACGGGGAGCAACGAAGAGCTCTGCTTCTTCCCGCTCCACCGCCTTCTACCGACCGTCCCTCTCGTTCGTTCGGTTTGAAGCGACTGTTCACTCGTTTGTAGTCGAGTTGTTCGCAGCTGAACAAGCGGCGAACACAACGGAGATCAAACCGGGCAATCCATTGGTCGAAGTGTGTTCTTCTCCGCATGGCTGAGTGCAGAATTCCGAAGCGGTCGACCGGAAACGAAGCCTCTTGATTGTCGGGAGTCCGCCCGCCATCCGTCGGTCGGTCCAACCGAGCGGTTCGCGTAGTGGGCGACTGGCGGCTCGTCCGGGTCCTCCGCTTCCCGGCCGGCGATCCGGCCGTTTGGAAGGCGCCGTCGAGTTGTGTGGAGGGATCCAACGAGCCGCTCGTCCAGTCGGCGCCGTCGCCCACCGCTCGGCCACTCCGGCGGGCGTTCGGGCGGGATCGTCGAGGAGCGAGAAGAAGGCGGTCGATCGGCCGCGAGTTCCGTTCGGCCGGCCGGCGGACCCGCGAGCGGCAGGCGGCCCGCCGAAGAGCGCGCTGCAAGTGGGCGAGCCGGCAGAAATCGCGTGGATTGTTGCCGAGGCGGTGAAACGAAGAAGACGCCGCTTTCTGCACGTCCAACGGCCCCTCCCCGTCCCCTTGCTCTCGTCCGTCCACTCGCCGCTCGTCCACCTGCCGGCCGAGAGCGACGGCCGCCGCTTCCACTCGCCGCTCGTGAATTCCGGGCGAGCAGGAGGGAGTCGTCCGATCGGATGAGGGGGCCACCGGGCGCACCCGCCTGCTTCCAGCACGCAGTCGAACGAGCAGCCCGACGACTCGAAGCCGGCGGGCGGTCGAGAGCGCGGCGGGGGCGACCGACCGGCAGGACGCGGGAGGCCGCTCGATCGTCGTGATGTTGAGCGGAGAGCAGCGGGAGGATCCAAGCGGTCGAATGGACGAACGAGAGAGCGGACGGCGCGTGCAAACAGCCGCTCCCAACGGGAATCAAACGCCCGCCTTCTGTGGTGATCGAAACACACGTCAACGATCCGCTTTAGTCGTTGCTTCGTGCTCGGAATGCTTTCGATTCGAACAGGCATCACTCTTCTGCTCAATCGAATGTTCGAGGACGAGCGGTCTTGAAGAAAGGGAACGCGGGGAGTGGATGGAAGGGGGACTCTTGCCCTCGATTGCTGCCGTCCGGCCCCTCCGCTCTCCCGCCGCTTTCGGTCGACTCGGCTGCCAACGGATTGGACGGGGCGGTCGTCGAGTGCAGGTCGGATGGGGAGAAGGAGGCGGTCGTCGTTTTCGAGTCGGTCGACCGCGTGGGAGGGGCAGCGACTGAGAACTGCGTTCTGTTTTTGCCGGCAGAGCGCTTCGATTCGATTAAACGACCCCCGCGAATCAACTGCCCACTCGGAGGCGACCTCGATGAAGCGGCGCGCGACGCGACGCCCAAGCGATGGGGAGCAGCAAGGAGGAGCGAGTTCGGAGGCGTCGGGAGGGCGGCCGCCTTTGCGAAGCCCCGCACAACCGCCGCCTCTTCCGCTCGCTCGTGCCGCAGAAGTCGCGGGGCTGGATCCCCGCCGGCCACTCGGCCGTTTCATCCAGCAAACGAGCAGCCCCCGGCCGCTTTCTGCTCGTTCGTAGGGGCGGGAAGCGGGAGTTTCCGCTCAACCGGTCGCTCGGTTGAACGCAATTCACTCGCTCGTGCCCGCCGTCTTCCTCCGGCAAGCCGAAAGCGAGGCGACGAGACGCCCACTCGATTCTCGCCGCAGAGAACCGAACGCGAGCAACGAGACGAACGAACGGGAGAGCGGAAGGAAGAACCCGCCGCTCACGAGAAGCCAGTGGGGCGAACTCCTCCGTTCGAATGGCCGCAAGCAGGAGTGGTGGTTGAAACGAAGGATTCCTCTTGTTGCGTTGAGCGACGAGCTTTCGGTCGGCTTCTTCTCGTCGCCGTTCCGCGGCGACCGCAGCTTCTGCTGCGAGCTGCGTCGGGAGCCGCTTGACCGCGGAGATCCTCGCCGTTCGTGAATTCGGGGGCTTCCGCTGAGAGGAGTGGTCGCGGATTTTCGAACGTGGCGCCCGATTTTCCCACTGCTCGGCCATCCGGAAGGTTCGTTTCGTGTCGGCGATCAAACGTAGACGCCCACCGTGTTCCAAAATCTTGGCTGCGGTCTTCAGCTGCAGTCGGGCGGCTGCCGCCCCATTCCGACCCCCCGAAGCGAACGTTCCCACACGCCGAGCAACACGTTTCTGTGGTCCAGTCGGTAACGCGTCGGGATTGCGGGGCGGTCGGGTCGCCGGTTCGAGTCCGGTGGGTCGTCAAAGCTGACAAAGTTAATTTGGCATGTGTTTGGGGTTCACATCTTCTCGGGCAACCGGTACGTATCCCCGTCAGCTTAGCAGTATCAGGTCGACTAAAAAGCTTCATCGCGCCTGGCCGGTTGCCTTGGCTAAGGCACTCTAAAGATTCTTTTTGGTCCCGATCGTTGAGAGGAAGCGAACGGCGGGCTTTTGGGTCGTTCGCCGTCCCCTGCGGGGTGTTTCTTTGGCGAGAGCGTCCTGCAAGTGGAAAAGGCCGCCCAAAATATTGTACTACGCTTGAAAACAACTCGTTTGCACGCCAGCCGCTAAAAATGCCGAGCGAAAGGTAGACGGAAGCTTCTTTTGTGATTTGATTGGTGTTTCTTTCGATTTAGGCGCTCGTCCGCCCGTCCATCTGCTCGCTCGTTTCGGCGGCCCGCTTGCCGCTTGATTTTTGTCGAGATTCGTGGAATTTGACCCTCAACACGGTTCAAAGCAAACAAGCAACAAAGAGCACAGCAACGGCATCCCGCATTCACACACAAGAATCCACCGATTGCCCGCAAACGCCCTCGAACTCGCGAGTGGGCGGCCGAGGGGCAGCCGCCAGCGGGAGTGAGCGGCGGGACGAACGAAAGCGGAGAGCGGGCCGGGCGCCGGCCCAGTCGGCGGTGGCGGGCGGCGGGGAGTGCGGGCGGGCGTCCTCGCGGCCATCCACCATCGAGAGGGCGCAGTGGACGCCGCTCGTGCACCACCAACCGCCCAGTCGCTCGTGTTCTCCACTTGCCGCCCCTCCCGCCCGTCGGCTTTCCGATCGCCCGCCGACTGCGAACACACTCGCCGAATGCCCTCGATCGAAGCGGAGAGCGGCCGTTTGTTCGTCGGGGCGGGCGGCCGAATTCGTGGGCGGCGGCTGGACGGACGATCGCCCGATCTGCTCTCCGCCCGCCACTCCGACACGAATGGGACTCTCGACGAACAGTGATCAATCAAGGCATGCGAGCAGCAAATGAGGGTCGTGAGCTGCGAGTTCGTTGAAGAACACAACATAGAGAGAAGTGTTTATTCGAATCACAACAAAAAGCGAGACACAGTCGGTGGCTTCAATTCCAAAATCTGCGCGCGAATCGGTCAAAGACGAGGCAAGGAAGCTGCGAGCGACTAGTGATCAACGCCAAATGATGCAAGCGGTCCGGGCGCCTGAAAAAAGGAAGGAGTAATGCTTAAGGACAAAATAAAGACGCCAGACCTCAACGGAATGCGGCGGATGAGCAACTTTTTGTCCTCATTGCTCCACTCGCTCCCTTGGAGTTCAAAAACCACCTGGTGCTCGGTTCGAATGCTCTCTCGCACGTACATCAGGTACGCGTCTCTTTCCGAACACATGATCACGTTCCATTGAAGCTGACGGAGGTCGAGAACGGCGGTCACGAACAGTCGTTTCGCTCGCGGTTTGTACAGAGAGAGGAAAAGAGCGTGAAGTCGGCCCGCTTTTCCCAAGCTCACATCTTTAAGAAGCTGAACAAAGGCGATTATTAAAGTTAAATACATGCATAAGACCAACCCACTTCCTCAGTTCGTTCATTTGGGATGTTGCAGGTAATCTGATTGTCTTGTACTCGCGCGTGACCGCATCGTAGCAACACACGGATGTAAGATCATCTTTATCAAATGACCAAAACTTATCGTCAAAAAAGTGAATGCGGTTGCCACCTTGGCGGATACCGCCCCATCGAAGTAGCGGCAAAGGTCGCAATTCGGCAGTCGCTTCCGACCGAACCAGTTTGTGAACGCTGGCATAATTGAAGACGCTGTGAATCAAGAAAAGCGCGTTGTCCAGTTCGTGCACGTTTCCCACCCGTAATCCGTGGAGTACGAAAGGTTGTGAGTAGAGCGGCGAGTACGTGTCCATTTCGAAATTTAAGTCGAAGAGATTCCACCAGGTGTGCGGGTCACCGCGGTCGTCTAAAAGATGCAGTTATTCGAGTAGGTTAATTGATTGAGCACAAAGACTGAAATCAGTGCCACTGAACATGAGCAAAGTGTTTCGATCAAGGATTTGAATCGCCCGCACTTTCGCTGGCAATAAATGCTCTCTGACCGGTCGCAAACAACTAAACGAATGTGGCTGCGATTTCAAGGAACTTCTTCTTACTGTTGTACTTCACGGAACAAATCGAACACCAAAATCATGTGCTTGTTGGTCGAATCAATGGCGGAAAAGTAAACGAAACGATCGTCTAGTACTGCGATTACCGGAGCCTCAAGAAGAGAAGGAGCTAGAAAACGGCATGCATGAACAGCCACGCTCGAATCTTCCATCTTGTTTGAGAAGCAATGGGGAGTGAATGGATCGATGCGTTGGAAAGACGGCAAGTAGAGTCCGAATGCGCGGCTGGTCGCCCACGCCGCGTCCTCTGCGTTGCCCGAATGCAACGAACCAGAGAGTGCACACAACTGACCTGCGCGACTGGTGACCGCGAGGACATGCGCAAGCAACGCTTCGATTTATGTTTCTGCAAGCCGCCTGGACGGGCCACCAAAGAGGCGGCGATCTCCGCTTTTTGAATCGATTAAGCTGATAAAAAATTCTGTTTTCTGCCCACAAATCCGCCCCGACAGCCGGTCGCTCGCCCCCGCCGCCGCCACGAGCAGCCTGCAGAAGAAGACGCGAACAACCCGAGCGCCCGGCAGAGCGGCGAGTTCTCCGCGGCCACTCCCTCGCGGCGGCCGGCGGGGAGCGAACGAAAAAGCGAGCGAGAAAGCCGGCCGCCCGCCCGCCGCTCTCTCGTTCGTGCGCCCGCCGACTCGCGGCAATCGGCGGCGATTTTCGGCCCAAAAAGTGAGTTCTTTTCGCCGTCGTTCGTGGATCGACGGGCGGCGTGTGAGGACGCGAATTTATGGCTGGATTTTAGGCAACTGGAGCGAGTGAATGGACGAAATTTGAGCGATTTTCGGTGGAATTTGGTCGAATTGGACGCTGGGTGGATGGACGGTCGAGGGGCGATCGGTTTGATGGTGAGCGGTTGATTCGATTTTTACAAAGTGTTTGCTGCTTATAAAAACGGAAAAATAAGCAAGTGGACGCAGATGAATTCCTCCGTTACCGTCTGAAACATCACCAGAAACAGAAAACGTTCGGTCCATTAATTAGTTTTTCACTATGGCAAAGGACGTACGGAGAAATCCGATTGCTTTTTTTTGATCAACACAATAATCAGTTGTTTGCCAGTCGCTCTTTTCTTCATCAACGGTTGTGAACAAAACAAAACGATATCATGTAAGCAAATTCAAGAGAGATCGGCTACGGAATAAAAGCCCCCCAGCAACCAGCAATTATCGAAAACAAGCGACCGCCCCGTTGATCTCCGTCCAATCGATCGCCGTCGTTCGAATGAGACGGCGAGTGGGAGGAGGAGGCCGCCGGCTGCCTTTCAGCGAACAACGACGAGAAGTTGGCCTTCCCACAAAAGAACGCGGCTTTTGCCGCCCGTCTGTTCGATTGAGCCGAGCTTGCTCTTATTCGTCGACAGCGGAAGGTAGGCGTGGAACGGACGTCGGCACCTGTTTCACGCATTCTGTTCTTTGCCGTTGTAGGCGTAAGCAGCGTACGGTGGTACGGAATAACGCCACCGATTTCGATTTCTACTCGTGAAACAGCCTTTCGATACAAGCACCTGACGAAAGAAAAACCGATGCCGGCTACTGGTTTCAAATGAAGTTTGGTGCTTCACTCGCCCTTTTCGAAGCTCAAAGACGAAATGCGCGGTTGTTGCAGAAGAACGATACAGAACTTTAGAAGCATGCGCGGAATAAAGCGCCAAAAACAACGAGCGCAAACTGCAAAAAATAAATCCGGCGAACTGCATGGGCGATCAAGAAACTCGGCTCCGATTGACACCTGGCAACCACTAGTGACATCGTCTCCGTTCACGACAAAGACTGGTACGAAGGCTTTCATGCCGGTCCGAGTGTGATTGCACCATTTGGACGGGACGCTACGCGGAATAAACTCTCTTTCTCTTCAGATCGGCGACAAGAAGACCAGCCCGTGTCCATCGAAGCAAGCAAGCGAGAAATTCCATCCTTCTTTGCACGAACACGAACAAACCGGCTGCTCACCCACCTCTCATCTATCCTGCCGCTGCCCTCCACCGAGGACGTCCGACAACAGGCTGGGGCAACGACCGACTCGCCCCGTCCACTCGCTTCCGACCGAAAGAGGGGAGTAACGGCCGGTTCTTCCCGTCCTGCCTTCAGTTGAGGAGTGAACGGAGAGCAGCCCTGACCGCCCACTCACTCCCCTCCTCTAGTGAGTGCTCGCGATAGGGGGACGTTGACCTTGGAGACGTGGGCGAGGCGGCTGTCCGCTCGCTTTCTTTCGGCCGCCCGGCCACGCACTCGCGCCTTCCGCCGCCGCTCGCCGCCCGCAACGAGCGGCCGGAACTCCCGTCCGGCGGCCGCCCGAACGCCGTCGAGTTCCCGCCTTCCGGTTTCTTCGCCCACTCGCCGTCCTCCGTTTCCCCCCGCGGATTCTCGTCGCCCGTCCGCCCGCTCTCCCGCTCGTTCGTCGCCGAGTGGGCGGCGGGACGTCCGCTTCGATCGAGACGGCGAGTGGGGAGCGTGCGGTCGGTTCGGGCACGAGAGGCGGCCGCCCACTCACGCGAACTCCAGCCCGCCGAACGCGAGCGGAAGAAAGCGGGCGACCGGCGCTCTCAAGGGGATCGGCGACGAGGAGGACGAGCGGAGAGACGCGCCGAAGTCGTGGACGCGAGCGGAGAAGAGCGGGCGGGAGGTCGCGCGATCCCGCCCGTCGATTCGAGGCGGGCATTCGGCGGAGAGGAGCGACGGCGAGTGTCCACGAGTGGGCGGCGAGGAGGGGCGGAGAGCGCGTTGAGGCGGGCATCGAATGGGCGAGAGGAAGAGCGGAAGATGAGAGACCGTCTGACCGACCGGCCGCTCCTTGGGGTAACTCGTGAACACTCCCCACCGGCCGCTCGTCTGCCCACTCACTCGCCGCTCGCCGCCTCGAGGGACGAACCGAGAGCACGGGCGCCTTCCCGCGGGATCCACTCGGCCAATCGAAGCGACCGATCGGTGGGTGCGTCTTTCCGCCCGCCGATCGCCCGTCCTGCTCGCCGCTCTCCCGACTGCCGGCCGGCCGACCGCCCACTCATTCGAGAGAAGATCGCCCCGCGGGATCCCCGGCCGTCGAGCCCGCTTTCTGCTCCCCGTTGGATGCCCTCGCTTTGTTCGAGGCAGGAGTTTATTCGACCGATTAGCGGCGGGGGATGGGCGTCATGTTGGGGTAGACGGAGGGGAGGATCTTCCGGCCACACTCGCTGCTCATGAGCCCGTGGAAGCCCTCCGGCCCGTCCACATCCAGCCGGCTCTTGCGGAGAGCGTCCACTGCGAGGCGGAGAAGCGAGTCGGGCGTGCTGGAATGGAAGTGCGTGGTCGGAAGCGATAAAGATGACTCACTTAAAGAGCACGCGGTAAACGCTTTGTCCGTTCCTGTACCCGTTTTTGCCAAAAATGAGCAGCTGATCGCCCTTGCCGGTCTCCTTCCCCACAAGTGAAGAAAGTTGGAAGATGCCGTCGATCGCGATTCGCAGCTTTTGCCAGACGCGTTCTTCCAGGTTGCAGCGGTAAATGCGGCGTTCGGAGATGTTGTTGGAACCGCAAATGTAAACATATTCGTTGGACCAAAACGGCACTTGAAAACCGAACTTCAAGAACGGGTCATCAGATAAGCCCAAATTAAACACAACCTCACCTTTTTGCCAAAATCACCAGTAAGTGTGTTTGTCGTCCACGTCTTCTCGCTGATGTCGAATTCATGCAGGCGGTCTAGGTATTTTGAATAGGTCGAAAGTCCGTAGAACCACGGTGTGTTTTGACCAAAGCCGTAAGAAAGCGACGAGCGAGGCGGTGTTTCGTCGCGGTCGACTTCCAGGCGCCGCTTGTCAATGTTGACGCGAACAAACCGGAGCTGATCGTTCCATCCTTCTCGAAGCACACCTTGATTCACTTCGACATTCGCTCCTTCGACGGCTGCAATCACGTAGGAAATCCACCGATTGTGTCGTTCCTCTAGTACAATCCATTTGAAATTCTTCGTTTTGGGGTGTAACCGAAACAACCACAAAGCGTGATACGACGACGCGATTATCGTGGTCGGATTTACCACCACAAAATCTTGGACGGGCAAGCCAACGGAGTCTCCACATTTGAGAGTTCTGCAAACTTACAATTAGCTCGCAATGAATAGAGCTTTTACATACATTTCCGCACTGCGGACGAGATCAACAATGCAAATGTGTTGTTTCTCTCTGCAGAAGGCGTACACGTAGCGCCCGTCCTTCGAGAAGCGCAGGACACATTGACCCTGTAGCAAACATGAAAGAAAAGCGGATGACAAATACTCACTTGCAACGAGAATTGATTGTAAGGATCCCTTCGTTGCTCCGACGGCATGCCCTGATCGGCAACCGACGCTTTGGGGGCAAGCGTGTGTTTCGTCAGAGAAGAAGGCAGCTGGTAAACGCCCGACTGCTCCATCTCGCCGCCGACCTCGTTCTTCAACGACCAGAGCGGAAAGAAAGCCGGTCGCCCAACGAGCAGCAGGCAGCACGAATGAACGCGTCCGCCTGCCCGCCGCCCAGCCGGCCGCGTGTTCCCGCAGTGCGCAACGAGGACCGCGAGCACTCCGGCGGGCGGGCACAACAAAAGAGGGCAGTTTGATCGCGGCGGCCCACGAGCAGGAGATCCCGCCGGTCGGGCGGCAGGAAGCGCGCGACACACCACGCGGAAGGTGGGCGGCCTTTCGACTGCCCACTGGAAACTGCCGGTCGGGACGCGAACACACGAGTCGGCGGGCAGAAACGAGTGGACGGGCTGTCGGGGAGACGAGTGCCCAAGGAGGGCGGCTGGTCGGGGAGCTCCGCTCGGCCGCCCGCCGCGTGTTCCCGCAGTGCGCACTCCGCCGCCCCTCCGCGCGCACTCGAGCCGCCCGCCGCCCCGACTGCCCGCGAGACCGCCGGCCGCTCGGTGCGGGAGATCCGCCCGCTGCTCGCCGCTCCTCTCCGCCGCGTCCAGCACGCGCCCGACCGCTCGCTCGTCCACTCGGCCGAACGGAGAAGAAGGCGGGCGGCGAGTGGGCGGCCGAACGGACGGGAGAACACGAGCGGGCCGACGAGCCGCCCGGCCGCCGGGATCCGGTGGATCCGCGCGCCGACCGCCGAGCGGCCGGCCGGGCGGCGAGTCCAGCGAGGAGGGCGGCGAGGAAGCGGCCGGGCGGAGTGGACGGAGCGGCGGACTGCGGAGAAGAACGCCCCCCAACACGCAATCGAACGAGCATTCGGTTCCCATCGATCGGCCGGCTTTTTTGCGGCGACCGCCCGTTGGGATCGCCGCCGCTCTCGGCGGTCGACGGCGGCGGCGGCCGCTCGTCCACTCGCCGTCCACTCGGCGCCTTTCGACGGCCGCCGCCACTCGCCCGCTTCCGTCGGGCGGCCCGCCGAGAGGCCGCCAGCCGACCGACCGGCGGCCACTCCCGCAACGAACCGAACGGTCGAATCGAACGGACGGGCGGTTCTTCCGTTCACTCTCGAGTGCCCACGAGAACGAGCGGCCGCCCACCACTCGAAAGGCGGAAAAAGGGTATCCCCGCCGAGTGGATCACCCGCCCGTCGCCCGCCGTCGTCCAGTAGAAACGGTCATTGAGTGCCGGCTTCAGCTGTCGGCGAGTGGACGGGTAAGCAGAGAGAGTGGCCGTTAGCATCGGACACACGAGTTGATCGAAAAAGGCGGGAGAAGGATGAGAGAAGCAGCGGGAGCGAGAGGACGATCATGTGAGGATGGCGGTAATGCAACGATCAAACTAGCAGTAACAGTCGAATGTGGAGTAGTTGGATGGGGTGTGAATTTATTTTGTTTGTCCCGTGGTAGTGATCGAGCTTTTTTGTCCTTTTGGTGTTGCTGTGGGTCTGCGCTTTTTACGTGATGACCAAACGGCCTTGTGTCGGGTTTTATTTCTTTTTTTAAAAAAAAACAAGCATTCATTTTCTGATTCGATCGCACAAACGTACGGTCTTTCTTTCTTTGACAAGCAGTTCAAACCTGCTTGTTTAGCGAGTTTGTCTGCCGTTTGCTTTCTTTCTGCGAAGTCGTTATGTCGGCCGGCAGCCGGAGCGTGGACGCGAGTTTGCGTCTTCTGATCACTTTTTTCAGTTGCGCACGACTTTGTTGCGGACTTCGAATGATACGGGACAGCGACCAGTGCAATTTATTCCGTCCCGGAATGGTAACGAGTGTTCTTTTTCGTCGCTGCAAAACGTCAATTGTCTCGATATATTCCGCGAACTGCGGAGCTTCATTCAGCGGTAACTGCTCGCAACTAACGCTTTTGTGCCTTCTGTAGTTCTGCAGTCCGTTTCCGACTTTCGCCGCTCATCCACAACAGAAGCGACCACTGCGGCCATCAATCGAGTGGGCCGTCCACCCTTGGCCGCTCGCTGCATGGCGAGTGGGTGTAGGAACTCGAGGGTGCGATCACATGTCGGGCTGCTGCTCGCGTCTTCTGCTGGACGTCAAAAAAAGGAAGTTGCGACAGAGGAAGCTTCTTTCTTGTGCACAGCTAGTTGGAGAACCGGGGCGATTATTCCATGGTACGTTTTTGTCGACGAGTGCGTGTTGCCGCGTTCGTTAAACGAATCGCAAGCGAGTGGCGGTTATTCGCTTAACGCTGCAAGAAAATGCTTCTGACGGTTGAGTTTCTTGCAGGTATTCGTCGACCGCAGCCACTTTCGTCGGCGGTCTGCTTTGCACTCACTTCAACGGACATCTCTCGCGGCTCGGAGTTGCTCGTCTTCCTTTCGATCACTGCAGAAGTCAATGGGTGGCCTTTCGGCTGCGCAGTAGAGTGCAACCACTTGGTGGTTACGTTTGATAGTGCCGAACGATTCGGTTTTTATTCCGTCCGGCAGCATTTCTTGCATTGGCAAGACTTCACGGACGATCTTCAAATGTTCATGGACAAGCACTGCATTCAATACAGCCAGCGGCTATCTTCCGCTTGTTATCGGTTTCCCGCTCAACAAAGCTTCTCACGATTCATGATTAAAAGACGGATTACCCGCTTTCCACTTCGCCCACCACTCGAGCACTGTTCACTTATTCGTTGCATTCGAAGCTGCCAAAAAGGACTGTGTCGTTCGTTGCAGTGAGTAGTGGGCGGATCGGAGGAACGCGGAGAAGAGCGGGCGGCGAGCGGCGGCCAGTCGGCTCGCCCACACTCCCGTCCGCTCGACGAGTCTCTTTGCGTTCGGGTTGCTTTGATCCTTCTTTGTGGGTGGCGACTGCAGGATGGAGGCATCGTTGATTTAGTTCGATACAGGCGGCCGTTCTCTTCTTTTGTTGTTCGAGTCTTCATGTAAAGGGAATTACGCGAAGTCGGGGTGTTGGTGACACGTGTTCGATAAACTTTAAAAAATTAGATCGACCTCTTTTTGTTTTGTTGACAACGCGAGCGGCTTTTTATTTCGTATGTAGGCAGAATAATTGCAACGAACTTGTTTCGTAGCTTTTCTTACTCGCGTTTCTCAAGTTCATTCATTGAAAACTATTGTTCGTTGTTCGAAATTCTGCCAACTATTTCAACCGCGGGGTGTTTTGTTCTCAACGCAGGAACTACCGATCTAAATAAATGACGAATAAAACAACCGCTATTCACTCGAATTTCCGTTCACCAACAAAGAGAGATAACTCGCCCGACGCCCGCCGGCCGTCGAGTGCCCGAACGCGCGACGAAAAGCAGCAGAAAGCGGCGAGCGGCGGGCGGGAGAAAAAAGCGGCGAGCGGCGACGGCGGCCGCCCGACTTGACCGCCGCCGCCGAACGAACGGATGGCGCAGAGGCCGTCTGGTCACTTTCCTCGTGCTGGGAGTAGCGAGGAGAGGCCGAACTGGAGACCACTTGCAGATGAAACGAAAGGCTTTTTGAATCGCCGATCCTTCCCACTTGCCTCTGTGGATCAACACCAACTTCGATTCATCCAGCGTACAACCACAAACACCAAAGCAACAGAGAAATCCTTCGTCTACGACTCCCCGCTCCTCCCCGCCGGCTTCCTTCGGGCGGCCGCGGCGACTCGAAGGCGGCCGCCCGCTCGCGGTTCTCCCCGCCGACCGCCCGCTCGCGGATCTCCCGAACGAAACAAACAACAAAGCGATCAAAGAAACGTTCGAAGACGTCCACGCGTGATCGACCGACCGGAACGAGCGGGAAGGCGGCGGAGAGAAGGCGGAAGCTCGTCGCACTGCCGGCCGGAAGAGCGCCGAGTGGGGCGAGTGGACGAGCAGTCGGGCGGCCGCCCGCGGACTGCTCGCTGCACCCCGTGGATCGAGCGGCCGCCCGTTGAAGGCGGCGAGGAGCCCGTCGGTCTGATCGCAGCGGCCGCGCGCAAGTGGGCGGACTTCGGGCAGTGGAGAGAAGGCGGGAGCGGCCGAGGAGCGGCGGGCAGCGGGGACTCCGGTGGGATTTCTGCTCGTCGAGTGAACGGAGGGAAGAACCTCCCGGCCGGCCGATCGCCCGCCTTCCTCGAGCACGACCGGCGGCCGGACGAGCGGCGGGAGGAGCGAGTGGCCGCGAAGAACCGCCGGAAACTCGCCGGCGGTTCGAACGACCGCAGCGGGCGCACGTGGATTGAGGGCGCTCGTCCGGGCGGTTGGGCGGCCGCCGAGACCGCCGGCTGCTCGCTTCTTTCTCGTGGAAAGCGAGCAGTCGGCAGTCGGGAGGGCGGCAGAAGACGGCGATCGTTCTGCTCGTTTCGCGAGTGTCTTGTCCCCTCGTAAGGCGGGACCCTGTGTGCGTTTGTCCGACACACCCGCCCCCTCAACTTTTAGCGCTTTGCTCCAATCGAGCTGAAATTTTTTCTGGCTAGAGGAAGTCATGGGTGCGCATTCCGAAAATGTGCATTTCGACCGCCGGCGGCTACGTTCAACGTTCCGTGCCAACGTTTCGCGCCGTACCGTTTTTCGTGCACGGCCGAATCCATTCGCCCAGTTGACGAAAAGATGCGCCTTGAAACGAGGAACATTTTATCAGTTGGCCGCATCATCAGGAAATGTTTTTGAAGAAAGTTGTGATCGCCCAAAGACGAAAGTTCGGAGCGGAAAATCGAAGAGATCCACACTCGAGCGCACCGTTCTCGACTCTCAGAATTTTATTTCACAAGCCCAGCAAAATAGTCCTAGAAAAAGGTTTTGCGCACATTTTGTGAGTAAATTTGTTTTAATGGGTGTCTGATTTCACTACGATCAATTCGACCGAAAATTTTTTGTCGATTTTGAAACTTCTGGCAAAATTGAAATCCGTCGTTCTCATCGCACACTTGAAGTCATGACAAATATGCGGGCTCATTCGAAAGCGCAGAATTCGTGCTTTTCGATAATGTGCATTGTGTTGTTGTTCTTGGCCCATTTGGCCACTGCTGCTTACGTGAACCGGACCCTTGAAAATGCGCAAAAAGCGGGCGGGTTTGGACACGGGTGGACGGATTCTTCTGAAACTTGGCAGAAATGTCGAGCATGTAGTTGCTCTTCTTTCCACCGTCTCAGATTTTTCAAACGCGTGATTGTCGAGAAGTAATGAAGCATTCTGTGATGGGGTTCTCCACTCGGGCTTTGCGGTCGGTTTTTTTGCTTGGACAACCGATATTCACTTTTTCCCGTTTGGTGGCACTAGAACGAACTATTTAGCATTGTTTGCGCACCGCGGACAGCGTTGGGCGCGTTCCCGTGCTCGAAAACCGCACTCGCAAACGGCTTCCGCTGCTCGTATTCGTTTTCTTTGGGCTTGTAAGAGCAGAGTGCAGTTAGCCGGCTGCCTTTGTTCACAAACAGACTCTTCGTCGAGTTGTAATCAAACGCCAACGTTTGTGAAGCTCGGCTCGGCGTTCTCGCGTTGCGACCAGCACTCAATTAGTCAAACAAGTCGACAGAAGCATTCTTTACGCACCAGTCTAACGACTCCCCCAGCTGGGGACGGCGCGAAGCGCCGTCAACCGCTGGTTTACGTTAAAGACTCTTCGGTATTTCACGTCCGTCTTTGCAATGTCGTTTTTTGTAGTGAAAAGTCGAATGTGGGAATACCAGCGAGTTTCAGCAAGGGTTAAGCAATAGTAATACGAATAGGACCGATCCCCCCGTAAAGCGCGTAAAATTGTGCGTTTGTTCGTCAGACTCGCACCCCCAACTTTTAGCGCTTTGCTCCTATCGATCTGAAATTTTTTCTGGCTACACTAAAGTGCCTGTGCGGAGTCTGAAAATGTGCATTTCGACCGCCGGCGGACACGTTCAACGTTCCGTGCCGACGTTCCGCGCCGTACCGTTCTGCCCCGCCGTCCGAATTCACCCGCCCTGTGGACGAAAAGATGCGCCTTGAAACGAGGAACAGATTATCAGTTGACCGCATCGTCAGGAAATGTTGTTGAAGAAAGTTCTGATCGCCCGAAGTCGGAAGGTCGGGGCGGAAAATCGAAGAGGTCCACACTCGGAGGCGCCGTTCTCGGCTATCCGAATTTTATTTGGCAAACCCAACAAATGGTCTCTAGAAAAAGGTCTTGCGCTTCGTTTACGGCTGGTTTTGTGTTAATTGGACCAAATACAAAATCGTATAAATCGGAGAAAAATGGTGTGTCGATTTGAAAACTTTCGGTCAAGTTAAAGTTCGTCGTTCACATTGCACTCTTGACGTCATGACATGAATGTGGGCTCATTTGAAGGCGCAGAATCCAGGCTTTCCAGTAATGTGCAGTTTGTTTTTGTTTTTGGCCCACGTGGCCACTGCGATGCCCGCTAACCGAAGCCCCGATTTTGCGCAAACAGCGGGCGGGTTTGAAGAGACGTGGACCGGTTCTTCTGAAACTTGGCAGAAATGTCAAACACGTAGTTGCTCTTCTTACCACCGTTTCAGATTTTTTAAACGGTTGATTGTCGATGAGTAAGCGGTTGTTCTGGGCTGGGGTTCTGCCCTCGGGTTTTGCGGTCGGTTTCTTTGAGCGCCGGTACCAACACTCACTTTTTCCGATTGCTGGGATCCAAACAAAGTGTTAAGCGTTGTTTGCAGGTGGCGGACAGCGCTGTGCGCGCCGCCATACTCAAAAGTTGCTTTCGCAAACGGCTTTGCAGTTCGAACTTGGAATCGTGAAAGCGAAATTGAGTAAGCAGGCAGTTTTTGATCAGCAACGGCCAATTCGCTGAGTTTCGATCGAACCCAAACGTTAGAAACGCGACACAATGTTCTCTCGTTGCGACGACCATTCGGTTTGGTAAAAACAATTGACCACAGTATCGATACGCACCAGTCTAATGACACCCCCAGCTGGGGACGGCGCGAAGCGCCGTCACGGGCTGGTAAAAGTAAGCCATGTAGGCATTACTCTTAAATAGCTGTTAGCAGAACAGAACACATAACGACTAGTAAATGATGCTTGTAAATCGTAAGCGCCATCTTTGTTCCGCTTACGAACTCCTGCCGCAAGAGAACAACCGCTGCAAATAAAAAGTTAAAGCTGTCTAAGTGGACACGCACCAAAAGTGTTCGTCCAATGTTCTGGCAAAGGCCGAGCGAACGCTGTTCAGTCTCTTTCTGCATAGATTTCATGGAGAATTTAGCAATTATCTGCAATCAAACCAGAGTTTGGTTAAATTAAAGATAATACGTACTTCCCTCTCAAATTCCATTATTTCTCGTTTTATATTTGTGATTTTGATGTCGTTTTCGAGTCCCAATTCTTCGTATGTGGTTGGTTTTCTGTGCAAATTGACCACCTTGAAGTCTGATGCATTCAAAACCTGTAAACGAACAAATGTCTTGTCGGAAATTGGAAAATAGTTCGTACTTTGCGCTCGACTTCCTTTTTTATATTGGACATCACTATGGCTGCTTCAAGCATCACTGGTTCGTATTCTGCTCGTGTGCTTTCGAGGGAACTAGCATATCCTTCTCGTTCGTCAGACAAGTAATCAGTTATCATGGAGGATGAGCCGAGTTCAGAATTGTCGGGCGTCAGGTTTGAGTACGCCCGACTGTCTGCAGCAGTCTGCGCGCGTGAGCTCGATGGCCTAACAGACGGGAGCAATTATTTCAGAGGAAAAGAACTTACAACTGAAGTTCCAGCAATTCAGGTTCATCTCCGTCTTTCATGGTGATCACCAGCAATTTATCGTCCTCTCCTGTTTCTGCGTTTACTTCGGCAGAAAAGTGCAGGATTGGCGCTTTCACAAAACCTATTCTTTCCCACTGCGGTTTTTCCAAGTGGCAGCGGTGGATGGAATATTGCAAAGCTCCTTCAACAATCTCAAATCCATAGCTGTACACGTGGGTTGGTGACCAAAAAGCTCTGATACCGCGCTCCTGCAATTATAAGCGTTATTGTCAAGTTAGACGAAACATACCCTATCTATCCTAACTTTCGAATCAAAATCTTGTTTTTTTCTGAAATATTTTGGGTTTTAACTGCTTTTTTTAAGCAGATTTACGATTTGTGAAATGAGTAGCGTGTTGAAAAAGACGGAACGTCACGTGGCATGGTTTCTGTAGCCTTGCCCATTTTCTTCGATAAGTAAAAAGTGAACAAAACTGAGGGAGAATTGCGCCTTATGCCGTACAACAAGCCGGATTTTCCAAAGTGGTAGAAACTTCTGGTGAGTTCGGGTCCCCCATGATAACTCCAAACCAATCGGCATTCGGGTTCATCAAGGTCCAAACGAGTGAATCGAAGTTCTTCTGCGTAGTCCTGATTGAGTACCAACTGCGGCACATCCACGTCGTTTCCAGTGATTTCTGTGAAGATGTACGCAAATGCGCCGCTTCGTTCCAAGACGACCGCATCGTATTGCTCGTCCGCAGGATACAAGCGAACCAATACAAGATAGTTCCATTCAAGTACGATAATCGTAGTGGAATTCACGACCACAAAATCCGCTACATTTTCGCATTTGCGGCTTTTGGGGCGGAAGATCCTACTCAATAGAACATTAGAACGCTTCTGGGAAGTCACTACGAACTTGTGGCTGTCGTCGTTTCTGTCGAAAGCTAAAAGCGAGCCGTCGCGGTAGAAGATCCACAAGCGGCGGCTATTCGATGACGAACGAATGCAAAGCGCTGCATTCTAAACATTAACAAAGAAACGAAAAATTCAAAAAATAATACTCACCTTCGTTTCCGTATTGCTAATTGTTTCCCTTTTGATTTTTCGGGTTTCATTGGTCCCGGACGCTTTCTCGACCGCTTTATCGTTGTTGTCGATTTCCTTTGTAGGATGTAGAGTGAAATAACGGGTCGTTGACGTCCCGAGGTCATTTTCTGAAGCAATACTTCTGCCTTCCTTTGCTTCCAGAGAAGCTTTGAGTGCCGCTTTTTGACCTATTTTCTTTGATATTACGCAATTTTAAAGGACAACTTACAGATGATAACCGTGCAGGCAGTCTGCCGTCTTTTGCACTCCGAAGCTTAAAAGACGGTAAGATGCTTGATTACACGCATTTGCATACCTGAGTGGGCAATGGTAGCGTAGTTTTCGCACGCGGATTTTACGTCCGCGATTACCGCGAATGTCAACAAAGGAGGCAGATTTACAACGGTATGCTTGAAAACACGAATAAGGTCCTTTAGAGAAGCCTAGAAAACCCAAGTATCATGTAAAAAATGATAACAAACCACGCAATTTTTACAACCAACACACGGATAGAAACTCATCAGCGAAAAATGCAATTCGTAGTCGTCAACGCCAAGATGTTCAAGGGCTTCGATAAAAGCGTTCAATCGAATACCAAATTCGTGCGCACGCTGATTCAAAACCTCCACTTTCCGATTACCCTAGAAATGAAATTGTTCACGAGCAAGAATTATCATTTTGCCCTGACGTGTAGCCACTCCCATTCGCGCAAATCAGAATCGTCGATAATGAGAAGAGGCAAACCCAAGTTTTCTTTCATCAACTGCAACTGTCGGATGTCAGCTGCGTATTTCTCGTAGCGTTTTTCATAATCAAGGTCGGTCCAGTAGATATGGTTGACGTATATGTAGTGGCGAACTTCTGGAGAGAACTCGTCGTAAGTCGCATGGTTGATATCTTTCACTGCTTTGCGATAGTCGGCCAACAGCACACGAACAACGAGCTTCTCTTCGTTGAAAGGACGGAAGGCGCAGCGGGTGTAAGAAAGCGCGTGTTCGTCAGAAAAGTTGGGATCTAAACGAGGTAAAGATCATAGCGTCTGAACAATTCATTGCGCGCACCTGCTTGACACTTCGATTGAAATGAAGGAATCCACGCACTTGTGGGCGGCGACGGGTGATTCTGTAAGTCCCACCACACCGACGCCACCTTTGTTCCGCTTTTCAAATGATCAAAAAGCAACTTCTTCCATTCATCCTCATGCTCAACGGTTGCATCCCCTAGGGTGTACGAAAGTTTTTGGGGGACGGAATAGTTCGACGTAGGCTGCCCATCAATAACAGGATGTGTGTACGCGTCAACCGCTCGGATTCGATTCGTTGGGTCAAAGGCCATCATTCGGAAAAACAAATCGCGGATTGGTTTCACTAAAACCTATAAAAAGGGCTCATTGCGGTTATTGATACGCACGTGTGGTCGCTATAATCTTCTTTTTACCCATGTCATCAGTGACGTGCGAAGGTTCTTCAAGTGAGAAAATAAAACCTTCGTAATGTAGCGAACTACGAACCTACGCTCAAAATCCTGAAAGAATTGTATGAGAGGAGCTTCGTAACGGTAGCTTTTGCTCGGTTCTCGTCGCCTGCAAACGACAATCAAGGAAAATTACATGGAAGGTCTAACCGAAAAGCTCTTCCTGTTGTTTTTTGACGTGTTCTTCTTTGACGCCTTCGAAAAGAGGCTTCCTTTCGAAAAGTTCGTACAGAATGCAGCCGGCCGCCCAAACATCCACTGAAAAAGAACACGTTCGGTTGCTTTTGATCTGCTTACCGCTCTTGGTGTACTTCTCTTCGCGAATCACTTCGGGAGCACGATAGTGTTTGGCGATCACGTAACTCGTAAGGTCCTTCACATTCGTCAATCCGCTCTTGTCTTCGGTTGAAAGACCGAAATCAATCAATTTGACGTTGAGAGACCCGTCCGCAAGGATGTTTTTTGGATGCAGGTCCTAAATAAACGTATGGTTTTGAATCAGCTCAGCTTTAACGGGTACCCGATGAATAATGTCGTGTTCGTGCAAGTAGGCAAGGGCATCCAGAATCTGCTTTATGATCGAGCGCGTAGCAAAAGGGCCGATAGGCTTTGGTCTTTGCAACAACGCTTCCAGAGTTTTGCCGGACAAGTTTGCTACCATGTAGAAATCATTGAAATCCGCGAGTTTTTCGGCTGGAGTAAACACGTCGTCTAAGGTTAGAAACTAACCCAAAACAAGTGGAAAATTAAAGGAACATCAGCTTACGTATGGGTAATCTATCGACTTCATCAGAATCAATTCTCGGTAAGCGTTCTCTGCGGTCTTGACATTGTCGAACGGCCGTTTGTATCGCTTGATGGCGACTTTCTTTAGACCCAGCCGGGCGGTGCTGCAAACACATGAGAGAAAGAATGTCATAAGACCACTTACTAAACGACTGCTTGCCCGCCTTCATCAAGCCACTGCACATCCTCGTAATTTTCGGGTAGCTGGCAACCATGAAGGCCTTGAACATCGCGAAATTTCCCTCTTAATTTAACCATTGTACCAAAATTCGCGAGAGAATGTATTCAATCTTAATGAGTGAATTAAGGTGTATGCTCACGAATATGTTTCGATGGCTCACACGGGATAAGCGGTTTCAACGTTATATCTGCACTAGACGTTAAAAACGGATAGTTGGGTGTTGCTTTTACACCACAACAAATAAGCCATGATTTTGCCAGCTCGGCCTCTTCGTTGCAAAAACAAGTGGAGTTCAACGCGCAAAACTAACGGCCGTTAGAGGTTTGAGTAGTACGCGCGGTCCAAAAGACGAACAGGTCAATAAAAGCAGAAAAAGAAACCACTCATAGGCGTTTCGCAAAACACGATGATCTATGCGTTCACCTTCCACTCCTCGTCGCTCGCCTTGTTTTTGACGATCGTCAACAGGTGTGGCCAGCACTCGCGAACGAGCTCTCCGTTCCGAATGGGGTCGTGGGCGAGTGACTCACGCACGCTGATGGCCGTAAAACAGTCACAAGTCGTTTGGGAAGACTTTCGCTCACACGTTATGCTTTTCGTCCTCAACGCACAAACTGTGAGTGAAAGACAACACAAAGAGGCGTCTTTCCACCCATCCGTAAATCCCCGCGACCTCGCAAATGGCAGCTGCACGGAAAGCAACTGGCAGTCGAGTTCCACTGGCGACTTTCGCAGTTTCCACAACAGTCGTCGAATGACGAGGAAGAACGCGTGAGGCTGCAGTTTGAATACTTCAGCTGCAAACACCACCTTTTGCCCCACGAAGGTCGGCCATCCAGCTCGCTCAACGCTTTTTCGGTTACCATCGAGTGTACACGTCAATTTGTTTTTGTACCAAAAGTCAAGTCCCTCCACCTGTACGCGCTCAAAACAACAACAAACTTACGAGAAGAAGAGATCGGTCAATCGCCTCTTGCAAAATGCACGAGCGGGTGGGTAAACGGAGGATTATGGCCGCGAGAACAACTCGATGGTCAAGACGGAGAGAATGCGCGCGCGTGTTTCTCACTTCTCCGCCGCCGACGCGCGGGGATTACGGCAGTCGCTCACTCGCGCGAACTTCCTCCCCGCAACCTTCGAGCGGACAACCGGGCGATCGATCGAAATCGAGCGGCCATTCGACTCGTCGGCGGGATGCTCGAAGTGGAGGCCCAAGTGGCGACCCTCCCGCCCACGAGCGCGGAGGTCGAGAGCGCGGCGCCCCGGCCGGCCGACTTCGAGGGCGCCGACCGCTGCTGCTGCCGAGCGGTCCATGTGAAGGCGAGTTCTCCCTTCCATTCAAGCTGTTCGTTGCTCGCATCTCCAACTCCCGCCGCTTGTAGAGAGGGACGTACGTGGTGGCGTACATTTCGGCCTTCTTCATCGTGACGAACCTCGGGATGAAGATCGCGGGCTACTCGGAGACCGCCTGGGACTGGGAGCTGCTCTTCCTCGTGGTCGACTCGTGTGCGCTCGCCTCGCTCTTCTACGGCGTGCACGCGGAGCGGCCGGCGTTCATCCAGCCGTTCGTCGTCCTCTCCGTAAGTGGCCCGATCGGACGGCCGCCCTGATTGCAGCCACTCCAGCTGATCACCACCTCCTTCCTGCTGCTGCTGGCCGCCTGGATGGCGTGCGCGGCCTACGACCCCAACTCCTTCTCCGGCCAGGTGCGTCGGGACTCCTCGCTTCCTCATTCTTCGTTTGCAGGACCTCGAGCTGGAGCTCCACAAACGCCTCACGGACGCCGCCAGTCGCTTCTCGCTGCAGTTCAAGTCCAGTGCGCCTTCTCCTCTTCAACTCGCTCTGATCTCCCGCTTCCAGTGATCTCGATTGTGGCCTCCGTCTTCTTCGTCTTCTTCCTGCTCTCCATTGCCGCCCACTGCTGGTTCATTCTGCTCGCCGTCCAGTGCGCCACGTACTTCCGCTTGCTCGAACGAAGGGCAGAGAGTGAGGCGCAGTGCGGGAAGGAGTCGTGATCGGAGGCGTTGTGTTGAATGGTTAACTGATTGACGTGCTTTTATTGGGTCAAACCAATCTGTTTGTTGTTCTTTTCGATCAACGAGTAACTCACGGCTTCATTTGGTGGTTTATTCAGAGTAAACGAAAAACGGAAAAGAAGACCAACGAACGAGGAGAGCGATGGGTGGATTCAATGACTACGTATTGGTTTGATGAGATCGTACAGGAGATAAAACGGGGAGGATATGATTCGCGATTGTTCAGAAAATTAACGGAAAGAATGCAACGAATAATGGAGAGTGTTGTTCAGAAGTAGCGGCAAGTGACAGGAGATAACTGCGGAAATACACGATTAGCAACAACGAACAAGCAATGGAACTCGTGAGAGCATTAAATATTCAAGACAACAATGAACAGTTGGGAACAAAGCAAGCTAGAGGTCGCTTTACATGAACACGTCGCCGAAATTGCCGGTGGAATTCGAGGGCGTCCCGTCGGTCGTCGTGGTCGTCGAGTCGCGGACCAAAGTCGGCTTCTTTTCCACACCCAACTCGTCTTCTGCCTCGTCGGATGCAACGGAGTCCCGCTCGTCCAACTCTTCCAGAGCAACGGCGGCGGCGGCAGCCGCTCGTTCTTCCTCCTCTTCGGCTTCGCACTCCGATTCGATCGTTGCGAAGCGAACGACCGTGCCGCTCGGCCGGCGGAATTCTTCGAGTTGGCCGCCGTTCAGCGAGGGACTCAACGCGCCGCCGGCTTCCGCCCGCAACGCGACGAGCGCCGCCGACGGCCCTTCGGAGGTGGGCGGCAGGAAAACCGAGCCGTTGAGCAGCGACGACGTGGAGCACTTCTGGGCGACCGCCGACGAGTAGTTGATGCTCAGCAGGCGCTCCGACGAGTTGTTCATGTGGCTGCCCAGCCTGCAAACAAAAGGGGTAAGTCGATGCGTACTTTGCTTTGGTTAGCGGTAGTATAAAAGGTTTTTCTGCTGACTGGAGAACCGAAATGACTAAAAAGACTCGACTAGTCGCTTGTTTGGCCATCTTCTTTGTAGAAAAAGCCAATCGAAAAAGCGAGGAACAACCCCATGCATCTTCTCCCCCACTTACACAGATCGGGTGCTGATGCCGCCGTTGTGGTGAAAGCGGGAGTCATCGGCGTGCCGGAGGTCGCCGCCTCGTCGCTCCGATTTGTCCGTCCCGCAGAACAACGAGCGGAACGCCCGGCGGAAGTTCTCCGCATTCACCGCGTAGACCTGAAACAAACAATTCGATTTAGGACCAAAAGAAAAGAATGAACCAATGGGTTGAGAGCGCAGTTCAAATACGGGAACAGGTGGATGACATTGACGACGATCCGATCAAATTGCGTCGAGATTCGCCATTGAAAGATCGACGAAAAAAGGTTGAACAGCCAGAACGGGGTCCTAAACACGAGCATCAATTGATTTCACTCGTTGGAGTCTGCTTACCAACAAATCACGTGGAAGATGACGACCCAAAGGACGAGTCGAGTCACCCGGTGGTAGGGGGCGCGAGTGCTCGCGGCGCGTCGCATTCGTTTGTGTCCCTTGAGCGCTTGGCGGAGCTTCGAAAGAATGTGGTAGTAGAAGAAGATGATCAGAGCGAGCGGCAGCACGAAGATCAGCACCGATGAGAAGGTCACGTACCTTCAAGAACACACGTGTTGTTTGTTTGCTGCACTCTTGAGTTCTCTTTTGTTTGTTTGCTTGCGGCCCGATTATTCCCGCGGCTATTCGCGGCGACGACTGAAATTCCCACCGGCCCGCTGGAAGGTTTCCGCATTCATTTCGTTCGTCCCGCCGGCTATTTTCGGCGCTCCAAATGACCGAACAAACGGCCGCCGAATCGGAAAGCCGGCGGCTAATTGCGCCCTTTGACGGCCCGTGTTTCTAATTGGCTTGCGGCAGGGATTAGCGATGCGAGGCGGCCGAAAGAAAACGTCAGGACAACAAGAGGATTTGTTCCCCCGTAGAAAGAACGGGACGCACGAAGTAATCCGGTCGCTCGTCCTGTTTGGGCTTTGAAACATCCGCGCGTAGCCAGACGTCTGTGCACTTTCAATCGCCGTCATCAATAACTTCAGAGCAAGATGTAAGCGAAAAGTTTACGGTAGTGAGAAGATCCCCTCGTAAACGGCGCTAACCGGTGAGTCTGTCAGTCCCCTCCGCGCCCTCAATTTTTTAGCCGTTGCTCCAATCGATTTGAAATTTTTTTTGGCTAGAGGAAGTCGCATGCGCGAAGTTCGAAAATGTGCATTTCGACCGCCGGCGGGCACGTTCAACGTGCCGTTCCAAACGTTCCGCGCCGTACCGGTTTTGTCGTACGGCCAAATTCACTCGCTCAGTGGACAAAAAGATGCGCTTTCAAACGAGGAACATTTTATCAGTTGATGCCATCATCAGGAAAAGTCGTTGAAGAAAGTTGTGATCGCCCAAACACGAAAGCTTCGGGCGGAAAATCGAAGAGGTCCACACTCGAAGGCGCCGTTCGCGGCTCTCCGAATTTTGTTCTGAAAACAAAAAAGATCCTCCCTAGAAAAGGGTCTGGCGCATCTATTAAAATTAAATTTGGGTTATGAGGAGTTGCTAGGATTTCAGGCTCATGGACTTAAGATTTAGTGTCAATTTGAAAATTTTGGCGAATTTCAATTCCGTTGTTCTCCCCGCACACTTGACTTCATGACATAAATATGGGCTCATTCAAAAGCGCAGAATGCGGGCTTTCCAGTGATGTGCAGTTTGTTTTCGTTTTTGGCCCGCTTGGCCACTGCGATGCCCGCCAACCGAAGCCCCGATTTTGCGCAAACAGCGGGCGGGTTTGAAGAGACGTGGACCGATTCCTCTGAAACTTGGCAGAAACATCGAGCACGTAGTTTTTCTGCTTACCACCGTTCCAAATTTTTTAAACGTTTGGTTGTCGAGGAGTAATGGCGCGTTTTGCGGTGGGGTTATGCACTCTAGCTTTGCGGCCAATTTCTTCGGTCGCCGCAGCCGGCATTCGTTTTTTTTCCATTTGCTGGCATTAAAGCAGACTATTAGGCGTTGTTTGCGGGTAAGGTAGAGCGTTGTGCGCGCCGTCGTCTTTGAAGACAGCATTCCTGCGCGGCTTTTCCGGTACGAATCGTTTTTTCTTGGGACCGTAAGAGCGAAATGGACGAACAGCGATGTGTCTGCTGAAAAACGGCCCGTTCGCCGAGTTTCAATCAAATTCGAACGTTGTGAAGCGCGACTCAGTGTTCTCCCATTGCGACGAGCACATGGTTCGTCAAACAAAATCGACAAAAGCATTCGATACGCACCAGTCTAACGACACCACCAGCTGGGGACGGCGCGAAGCGCCGTCAACCGCTGGTACGAAGAAATGCCTTTGCAATACGTCTTTTCACTTCTCAATTTGTACGCGTGAATTCCAACAAGTGAATCCTCGCTCTCAACGGTGTTTTCGCCTTTTGTGCCGTCTTCCTTCTTCCGCGTTTTCTAATTGCCGGAAGGCCGGCGGGCGAGCAGACGGCCGAGGGCGCGCGACGTTCCGGCGGCCGGGCGGGGGATTTGCGCGCGTCAAGCCGCCGCCAAATGACGTCGCTTTTCATCGAAAGTCCCAAAACGAATGGCAAACGAAGCGAAGGTTTTTGGCCCGTGAAGTGCCCTCAATTCGAGTGCAATACGAGTTGAGGCCGATACCTCAGCTTGAATGGTCGTTGCTTGCTGTCCATAATGAATTTAAAGTCGCTTCTTGGCTCTTGCTTTCCGCAACGCCTCTTTTAACCGCTCTTAACCCCTCAACCCATTTTCCCAACGAACTCACCATCTCGCCGACTCCATGCTCGGCCACTTGATGATGCAGAGACGGTGGAGATCGCGCACGGCTCGGTGAGGAGCAGTCGCAACGGACGAGTAGATGAACAGCGGAAAGGCGGCGGTGAGAGCGAGGAGCCACGCCAACACCGACAACCCCAATGCCACGCGGTAGTTCCGATAGCGAGCGCAGAAGTTCGGTTTGCACATCGCGCAGAAGCGATCGGAGGCCAGCAGCACGACGAACATGACGCTCGCGTACTTTCCTGCAGCAAAGGATTGCATTCAATCGAATTATTGAGACGAACCGGTGGTCTCCGTGCCGTGGTAGAGCGTGCACATGGCGTCGCCGAAGGGCCACGACTTGTCGTTCAGCTGAGTGGCCGCCACGAGCAGCAGGTTGGCCAAGTAGACAAAGTCGGCCATGCACAACGAGGTCATGTACACGTTCGTAATGGAGCGCATGTACGGCCGGATGGCGATCGTGAAGATCACAAGCAGGTTGACGCAACCGAGCGCCACGAGGAACAAGTGCGTGATTGTCAGGAACATTCTGCAATTCGAATGGAAGCGATTGGAAGCCGAGGGAAGAAAGAACGAACCGAATGTGGGCGAGAAGCGGCGACTCGGCGGGGATCGCCGGCTGGAGGACGGCGGCCGTCGCTTCGGCAGCCGCGCGGCTCAAATTCGACGCCGCCGCCGCCGTCCAGCCCGTGGATTCGAAGGCGGCGGACATCGCGGGAGTGGTCGGCGCGAACGAAGCGAAACCCGCGGCGGACATCGTGGACCGTCGACCGTGTTACCGCTGCAAGTGGTTCGTGTAATCGAATGAATGTGGGCGAGTGTTCACGGAAGGGGCGCGCACGCAACAACGCGGTACAAGGTACGCGTCTTATCAATGGGAAAACCGGTTAGGATACCAAAGACATGATCGCACGAAACACGCGCACGGTTTACCCAATAGATTGCAAGGGACGGGACCGGCGAGTCTCGAATGATTTCAGGAAAGTAAACTTTGACCTCGGGTCAAGGCTCTCAGCTTCGCGTGTCCGTGGGTTTGCTCGTTCGAAAACGCCTTCCGTATAGAACGGGACTTCCCGCTTGTTTTCGACCGAAAGTCACGTGATACGAACTCGTGATCGTTTGCCCGCATTGTCCCACTCGAAGCGAGTATTTTGGTCAATTCACACGCATTTCGGGCGGTTATTCGAAGGAAGAGGAGTGGATGTAAACAAGCGTAAGAGGCGTGGGAAGCGGAATGAAATGCGGGCGGAGATTTCGGGACGCGGCGGCACGACGAAGAAAGCCGATGTTTCAAGTGCATACGCGAGTGATTACCGTCTTTAACGGACGCTCGTGACCGTTTTGATGTCAGAGCCGTAAAGTGGCCGCTATTTTGGGATAGGAAAGCGACCCTTGAGCTCGAGGGACTCGTTTAGCTGCACGTTTCGTACACGACTTCTTCAAAAGCAGTATCAATGACTACAGGAACTACTTTACGTCTTAAAGCCCGTAATGGACGTCACCCACTCGCCCTGCAACACGCGGAAGGACCGACCGGAAGAAGAATGTTGCTAATTGAAGAATTCGAAGCCGCGGTGATGAATTCGCCGAATTTCGGCCGCAAATTCGTCGAAATTCACGTCCGACCGAAATGGAAGGCGTCGCGGAAGTCGAAACGTTCGCGAAACCCCCGTCTTCGGCGGCCGGCCGTTCGGTAAAGACGGGCATTAATGAAAGGAAAGGGATTAAACGCGTCTGAACTCACGAGAACGGAGCCGAGTGGGTGGTCGCCGTCGCTGCGTTCCGCGGAGATGACCCGCCCACTTCTTCCCCTCTGCCCGCCTTCATTGGATTCAATTGGCTATCCGGCTTTTCGGCGACTCTGCTTCAAAGACTCCTTTTTTTGGCTTGTTGAAGCCACAAAGTGGAGGTGACGACTTGCAAGGAACGGCGTGAGCGCAACAAAGGAAACAAGAACAGCTGCAGGCCATCCACTTTGATTCAATTTCACAATTCAGCAGCAGGAAACAAACGCCTGTGCAGAAATCTATCAATGAATGCCTTTGAACACAAAGAAGCCGCCAACTCGCCGATTAATCATTCATTTTCCGACGCTTTCATTCGGCCGAACCGCCGCACAAAAGCCGACCGGAAGCCGGCGGGTGGACGCCGCGAGACGGTCGGTCGGGAATCAAAAGTCGTGACCTCAGTTCGGCGCTCCGAAATCCACGGGATGCTCCCGATTTCCCACGTTTCTCTTTGCTTCGTTGTGGAGCGGGGCAAACCATCGGCAAAGCAGACAAAACGGCAGACAAGTGGGCTGTCCGTTGAGCAAGAACAAGGTAAAAAACACAGAGCCACGGCCGCAAGACCAATTAGCGAACGATGATGCCCGCTCAACAATGCACTTTGAACGAGTCGTTTGTTTGCTTGTCTCAAGGGAATGAGTGCACCAGACAAACAAGGACAAGAAGTGAGTTTTTTGATCGAGGACGAGGAACTTTTGTCGGTCGATCGGGCGATTCCGCTGGGATTCGCGGTCGACCACAAGTGAATGAAACGACTACGCGGGCACATGAAGTGTAAGCCACCAAGTTGTTTACAGTCAAATCTATCGAATGACCAGACCAAGAGTTTGCTGCTCGTCACAGAGAAGCTTCTGTTTTACAAAGCCGCTCTCCAGTCGTCCGCCCTCGTTCGGATCGAAAGTGCACCGGAATTCATCACTTTTAGACAAGAAGGTGATGGCGAATTGAACCCAAAGACAAAAAGGGCGCCGGTCTGCACTTTAGAGCCCACCGCAAAGAAAACTCTGGCTACTTGGCGGAGCGTAGAGGCGAAAGATCGAAAGCCGCCGAATTTCTCACTTTCCGAAATTAAAACAACCTCCGAACAGGCGACTAATGCCCGAATGTTCTCCTTGAGCGCAAGTCTCCGCCTTCGACCGTACGCCCGACTAATCCGGCGGCCAAAAGGCGAAACTCCTCGAGGTCAGCACCTGCGTGATGTCGGCGGATTTGCCTTTAAAGTAGGGAGACAAAGCTCGTCCTAATCAAAGGTAAGTGCATTCCATGGCATGGCTAACGAGCGCGACACAAGGCCCACAGCAAAGTCGAGGGCAATCCGCAGGCATCCGATTGGGAACCTGCTCGGTCCGTGCGATCGGTTAAGCAGAAGAAGCCACTCGGATGCATCGAGAGAACATTCCGAGCAAATTCGTGCGATCGCCGCCTTTTCGATTCCTCATGCTCGTTCGCCGCCTCTAACTCAAAGGTTTCCGATCAAGAGCGAGCAGTCGGAAGCACGCAAGTGCGGAGGCGACCGGCCGGCTGACTCGTGGGCGTTCGTATTCGTTTGTCCCGAGAGCAAATTAGGAAAGCGGCATGACCATTAGGGGATCATCAGAAGACGACTGCTAACGGAATAAACAAAAAAGGATTAGTGAGAGAGAACCGTAACGTTCCGTCTTCTCATTAATCCGCTTCGGAAGGTCAGGGAAGGAACGAATTGGATCGGAAGATGAGTGAACGGCAAAGGAGACAGTAAAAAAGTGAATGATTGCTGTCCAGTTCTTTCCGTCAATTATTGGCGCAACATTCGTTACCGCTCTCTCTGCCCCGACCCGCAAAAAACACTTGAGCTCCCGAACGGGAGGCAAATCCGCGACATTTTGCCGTTCCAGCAATTAGGCCACGCGATTCGCGGAATTCCTTCCGCATCGAGAGCAAGAAGGTGGAAATTTGAGGAGTCGAGTGGGCAGCAGCGGGAGGAGTGCGAGGAGTAGAAGGCGGGGACGAACGGGCGAACGAGCAGTGATTAGTGATGTTGGATTCGCCCGGACAAGCCCGAGAGAAATCAGAGCTTGTCGGTGGGTGTTCGGGAAACCCGGACGGAACTTCCAAGAAGCCACAAGATCGAAGATCGGCGGCTTTTGCAGAGCGGAGGGACACGCGGCATAATCGAACAAACTCCATCATGAAACGGCTGTGGATTCTTTGCTCCACCTTTCGAATCAACGACCCACCGAATTTAGAAGCGAGAAGTGCGAGCGGTAATTACTTCGAACTTTTCGTTGTTCCAGCACAAAAAGCGAATCAAAAAGCGAAGGTGGGCGAGTAAATTGGCACCTATTGGTAATCGACGTTTTTATGGCCCTTGATAGAGCAACAATTACTTTTTTTTACCCGTCAAAATACGCCGTACTCCCGCAAATTCACCAACCTTCACTGTTCTTCTTCAGAACAAGAAAAACGTTTCCGGCTTGAAAATTGAACTTGGCGCTTAAAACAACCTTTGGATCATCCGTCATCAAAGGAGAACTCTTGATGATTCCCCTTTGCTCACTACACGGCCGTAAACAAACAGTGAACGACTATAGAGACCAGCATTTTGTTTTGATTCGAAATCAATGCAAATTACGAGAATTCCAAATAACACACGACTAATCGCCGTTCAAAGAGAAACCGTTCTGGTTGCGTAAAAGCAGGGTGTCTGGCCGTGCCGGTTGGAATGCTGGGCTTCTTCAAGGGCTGTTTTGCGATTACGAGAACGTTCGAAAAGAAGCCGCCAATTAGTCGCTGAAAGATGAAGGAGTAAACACACGCCCGCTGAAGCGGAGATCGGTGCTGCTTGTGTAATTGGCTTAGCCGACTACAGGGAGCATAACAACGCGCAACACACTCTTACCTGCCGCATGCTCATTGAACAGACGGAAATAAGAGACCGTCACAAAGCATTCAACAGTCTACCGCGTGTCTACGGTAAGCTCTTGTTCGTTGTGTGTGGGCTGAATGACAGCACGGCGCATTTCTTTCCTCACTGCCAGCGGTAAACACCTTTTGTTTGGACACGCGATCACAAACCAGAGAAACAAAACCCGTTGAGTTTGACGTAAATCTGGCCGGAGGGCGAACGGAAATTGCGGTCAGGCGGCCGTCAACGGGGAATGTTTCCGAACGAAACAAAGAGCAAAAAAGAACGGAGTGAATGGAATGGGTGGCGGGAAGCAATGGAATGGACGCATAAAACACGTTCTGCTTTTCGTAATGGACTTTTAATGAATGGGTTCGCGCGTATGGAGCAAGAAGCTTTTAGGTTTTGCTAGCACAATGAGAAACGTAGGCTTGTTGACGTCCGTATTGCTCCGAGAGCTAACAACAACAACAAGATCCCAAAGGTACAACACGAATGTGCCGAAAATTAAGCAAATCCCAAACAAACTCAAGCAAACCGGTTGCTTCGTGGGAGTGAACGAATGGGATCTTGACCGCCCCCTCCGCTCAAATGGCCGTAGAAGGAGCAAAAAGTGGAGGAGGCGGGGCAAAGCGGCCGCCCCGTTAATGGCTCTTGACCAAACGGCCGTCCGCCCGCCCCTCCGCTCGATGACATTCGGAAACATCTGCGAAGATTGCGGGCGGCCGCCTTTTTGGAGCGTGCGGGCGGAAAAGTCATTCGTTCTGACATTTGGCCTCGAATTGCGGCGGCGGCGGCGGCACCCGAACACACGAACGAACGATGCGGCTCGAATTTCCGCCTATTAATTCGATCGGTGCAGCGGAAAGAAGTGGGTCACGTGAGACGAACGGCGAGATTGTTGCCATTTGTTCGCAAATTTTCTAAGCAAAGTGCAGAAATCGCAGCAGCAAAGCGAAGCAAACGAAGATAAAACTTGTCTGAGCAAAGGAGAGACCACATCGAAGCATTCGTTCGACCAAGAAGTCTTTTTACGATCCCTTCGCTTGACCTCTAATCGTTTAGCACGCTGCAGGAAGCACGAACATGCCCGAGGACGAGCGAAACGAACGGACGGATTAAAGTCGATTCGAATGCCGGTGACGTCCGCCCGCCTTCGTCCACGGCGGTTCGCCGAAAGGCGTGAGATTTGCGGCTTGTCGGCGCGCCGAAAGGGGAACGAAAAAGCGGCAAAGTCGTGAACTTCGCGGCGGATTTGCGGTCGACCGCGACGGCCGGCCGGGCTTCCGCATTGCCCGCGGCCACTTGTTCTCAATTAGTCGGTTGGTGCACTAACTTCTTCACGCCTTTGAGTTCGAAAGCTTGGCGGCAGGTCGACGCAAGAGAAGCCGCGAACGGACGTTCTTCGAACAAAACTTCGAACTACGTCCGTCGGATCCGCGGTCTTCCGGGCGGAACGGCACAAGAAACAAATTGGAGGTGACTTGTGGACGAAAAGAGAACGACGCGTTCTTGAGGCGTTGTTGTAGAAAAGTCGGAGTACTTGTCACTTTTTCACACTCCTCGAACATCATCCTCGAAATGAAGCGCAGGGGGATTCGAGAATGACCATTGAATTCTTTCTCGCACAAGCGACCGCTCATCACCACTGCACCGGCCGCTCTTTCAATTCGAATTTGTTTTGACGATCGTTGAGTCGGGCGTAAAGAACGAGCTCAAAAATCACGAACACAATGACAAACGAACAGATTCACCCACTCGTCGTTCATTAATTGGCGGCAAACAGACGAAGCGGAAGTGAGTGCAAAATCCCAGTCGGTCGCTTTGAGAGCCGAGCGGAAGGACTCACGTATTTCATCGATGATCCCCACTACCGATTCTCGAATACGCGCTCGAATCAACAAACGGTAATTAGGGACTAGAGACGAATTAGAGCAATTGGGCAAGAAATGAGGGCGTTCGTCTGTTGCACCGCGTAAACAAGCAACCCGGCGTTTTGTTCCGCGAAACACGTGCACCTGACAGCAAACACCCACTTGCTTTCGAGCGACGACGAAACAAGTGCGCAATTCGAACGCCCGCCATGTCGGACGTTTTCCACTCGTCCGGAAATAAAACGACGTGGAGTTTTGCAAAAACAACTGCAACGGAAAGCAAACGTATCGTCGAGCGACTGGAGATGAGGTTGGATTGCGAGCGAAGTTAGAGGGACTCTTCAACTACGCGGTTTGCTCGATCTACCACGTGACCTTCAGAGGAACGCGAAGTTAAATCCGCACGTTAATCGAATAAAAGGAATGCTGACGGTGAATCGGCATGCTGGTCATCGATTCGATGAGAAGCGGGAATGGTAAGCGCCTGATTTTTGCCGGTGCGTTCACATTCCTCGTCGCAAGGGCAAGGCGGAAGTGCACACGAGACGTCAGGGGTGACCGCAAAAACCACGAGGTTTTGGCGATCAAACAACGTCGAAGCGATCCAGCGAGAAGTCACTTAAATTTCAGTTCGTTCAAAACGAACAGAAAAAGCAGGTGGTTTGAAACGACCCACTTGGAAAGAAGCGAACGAGCGGCCGGAACGAACGGTCCGCTCTCCCGCTCGATTATGATTGAGCGATCGGTCGGCTTGAGTGATCGAACAAACGGGCGGGCAGGCGGAAGCGAACCAAATGGCGCGTGTGTTCGGGTGTTTCGAGTCACGGCGAACATGAAAGACAGGCCGCCGGTGGCCAAGTAGACCTTTTGATCAAATAGACGAGCGGAAAGAAGTGATCTCTTGCCTCCCGACCGCCCGCCGGTTCGTCAAAAGATGATCGATGAGGAAGCGGGTTGGCCGGCGGGGTTTCGAGTCTAACCGGAAACAATAAGCCGAAAACAAACGACAAAGCAGATGGGCAGGAATGCCTGACAATGAACTGCTTCCGAGGCAACAATGAAACATACTGGAAAGCACGAGGAACTCGGTGGCACTAACGGAATTTTCTTGTCGTTTTCAAACTGATCCACTTATCGCTACAAACACGAGCACTCTTTACGAGCAGCGAAAATCGAGTTGAAGTTGCAAAAGAAGCGGCAACTGGCTGTCGAACACGTGAATCGAATCAACTCAAAAAAGCGATTAACTCCATCCGTGTCGAGCAAACGGTTCCAGCATGAGCTGTTGAATTGCTACAATAGGTAACTCAATGACTTGCTTGTACTTTACTGCAAGTGATTGTGCACTTGACTACAGGAAAGAGTAGAGGAGTTGTCCCCGAAATAGATCGCCTTGCAAGAACTGGGCTTTGTGTTCGCTGGTGCACGTGAATCGCGCCCGTCTTCCATGCGTCTCACCCGCTCTTGATTGGCGATTCAACTCACGGATTCGCGCGTCCAAATCGGAAACACCCGCCCGCCCGCTCCATCCGGTCGGTCGGCCGGGTGTTCGCAGGAGGAAGAATAAAGAAGGAGGAGGAGGAGAAGAAAGAGCAAAAGTTAATTAAAACGCGGGCGTTTCGACCTTCGCAAACCCGAAGGTCTTGCTAATCGCATATTCGCGGTGTTAATTTCGGTTCGGGGCAACGAAGTCCACGACGAACGGCCGAATATGGAACTTAGACGCCGTTCGTTTGGGAGTTGAACCCAAAGAACTCTAGCGGTTTCTTGGGGTTTACGATCGGTCAGGGGCAAAGGCAGAACAATGAGAGCGGGCGGGATGTTCGCGAATTTGTGGCGCGTGTCCCCCGAATGCAGTGCAGAAGCAGAAGGACGGAAAGAGGAAGAACAAGGAACGTGCAACAAGGATAACGAGCAGGAAAACACAAGAAACGAGCAGGAGGAAGAACGAAATGGGTGGCCGAATTTAAATGCGGTAATTAGGCGCTTTTTGTTCCCCGTCTGCCGGCCGGCCGCCACTTTCGTTCGTTCGGCGCGCGTGTTCGTGTCCCGGCGGTCACGCGAATGCCCGTCGGCGTTCCAATTGGCGCCCCGTTCCCCGACTTCTCGTCGCTCCGTTGTTTGCGGAGAGCAGACGAGCAAAAAGGAGAAATGGCAACATTTTGGACGAAATTAAACCCCGCAACGAAATGAATTCCCGCCTGCAAACAGCGGAGCAAAGCACACTACAAGTAGGGCCAAACATCTCCGTTCTTTCAAGGAACACTCCAGCGAACAATCGAGCACGAGAATGCGGAGCGGAAATCACTCGCCATTTGAGTCGGACGGAGGTTTCGATTTCAACCGCGTGGTTGAACCGAACAAAACGAAGAGGATCCCCTTTTCTCTTGCAGTGAAGGTGGAGGAGAACGGGGTGTATGGAAGGCAGGTGCCCAAACAGAAGAGCGCTGGAATGTGGGTGGGCAACGCGGACGGGCTTTGATGAAAAAACGAACAATGACGCCGTGAAACCGCAAGGTGCAGGCGGTGACGTCTCACCTCCGGCTCTGCTCAAGTCTCGTTCGGTCTCTACTGCTCCATTGCCTCCTGCTCTTTCACTTTCAATTGCTCGCCTTCTGCTCCTGCCGGCCGGCTTCTCACTCCCATCTCGCCGGTCACTCCTCGATTATTCGAGTGTTTTCGTGGTGTCAGCTCGTTCGAAGCTTCTCGATTGCCACTTAAGGGCACACTTACCGTTTTATCGCGCTCTGCGGCCACGATTACTTTGCCCCGTTTCTGATGAACACTCGAAAGCGGCATGTTCGGATGGCACAAACACCTTAATCGAGCCGAGCGCACGGATTTGTTCGCTGCTGCTCGAATCTCGTGTTTTCGAATCAAATGATTTCGATTAATCGGAGCAGACCAGAAGAGGTTGCGGGCGCCTCTCGATGCCCCTCGAGTTCAAGAGCCGCCGCCCGACGACGTGGAGATGTTTTTGCCACTTGGACGGCGCCGTCCGACTGGCCGTCCGGACGAAACGGCCGTCTTTAACGCGATTTCATCTCCGTTTTAATCGAAAGAAGGGAGAACAACGGAAATTCGGACGACACGTTTGTAGAAGGAGCGTTGTGGTTTTTGGACCGTTCGCGGAACAAAGGAAGGCGGAAGCAGACGCCGCGAAGATGAACGTGAGTTGAATTTGGCGAGAATGAAGGACGAAATACATGAAGCACGTATTGGACGGCTAGCACATGTGGTCGATTAAAGGAAGACAATGTCGTGTGAAGGCTCCCTTTGAACAACGGTCAGTACTGACCATCATTCACTTCCATCCCCAACAGCCGGAAGGCCCTACTTAAATAGCGCGGTCTAGTTTGCTTTTGTACGTCCGATTCGTCTGATAAGTGACTGGAAGTACGACGAGGATTCGGAAACGCCTGTCGATTAAGTAAACAGCCGGCCGGTTATGTTTCCGGATAACCAGCGGGCATTTTCTCGTCCCGACTGACCACTCGATTCGTCTGTTTGCGTTCCGTAAAAAGAGACACGGTCGAGAGCGCAAAGAACGCTCCACCGAATTCAAATAGCGTTGCGCGCGTTTATTGAATCATTTTTTGCTCCCTTCTTTCATGTTCACAGTGCCGCTATTTCCAAATACTCTTTCGAAGTTACGATTGCCTTGCTAACTACAGAGATCCTTGAAACGCACTCCGTTTGATTCAATTAGTGATTCCCGCTGACAAACGAGCGAGCAGTCCGTTCGACTACTCACCCGTGAGCAATACGGTCGGTAATCGAAACGAAGCAAGCGAGAAGAAAGGCGGCAGATGAAATCGAGTGGACGCACAAAGCGGACCGGAAATCCGGCGGGTTTCGTGCACAAAGGAGCCGCGTTCGGGTGGCGAATCAAAAATTCGTTCGACCTTCCCGCTTTCGAGGCGCCGCCGCCTGGCTTCCGCCCGATCTTTCGGGCGGCCGGCTGCTCGCCGAAATGAAGTGGCGACAACGAAGCGAAGAAGAAAGAACCCGCACAGTAATCCCGGCCGAGTTCGAAGCGGTAAACAAATCGAAAATTCAATCTCCGCATCCGGCCGCTGTTTTCAACCGACCGCTCGCCGCTTTGCAGTCGGCCGGACGACCCGAACGGAAGCGGCGGAAGCGCTGCGAGCGGGCGGACATCAACGAACAACCGTTTGCGGTTGATAAGCGATGAAAACTCGAAAATTTATGGCAATCGCCGACGTGTGTGGGCGGCCGAAGAACAGAGGTCAACAGAACGGCAGGGAGGAAGGAAGAAGAACTGGAATGAGACAAAGCGGTGGGGATGGCCGCCATGTGCGAGCGGCCATCTGTCCGTCCGTCAACACATGTTCAACACGTGCCGTTTCTTACACGTGCGATCAACTACTCGCTAACGAGTTGGAAGCTAGCGGCTTCGAACACTAATGGGAGCTCACTGATCGAACCCGTCAAATCGGTCGATCTCTAAAAGTCAGACGTCGAACGTATGAAATGAACTTTGGTTTCGAAGCCGATTAGTCGCCAATCGTTGCACTTTTTCGCGCTTGGTGCTCGGTTCGAATTCACTCTTGCGCAACGAAAATAAGCCCGCACTTGACCGCAAAGTCACCTGCCTTTCCTCGAATTCGGCTCACAAGTTCTACCGAGACGTCAATCCTCGACTTTGAAAGGGCAACGACGAGGATTGACGTTCGTCCTGCAGTTCCTCGATTAACCATTTGACTTCCTTCCGCCGCTCATTCTTCCAGCAAAACGAACACTTCCTTGTGGGCGTTAGTTTGTTTAACGTTTAGAAAGAAAGAATTGAAAGACGGAAAGCAAAGCAAGAAGGGGGTCAAATTAACAGCCGTAAAAGGCATAAAGTAGAATGCAACGACCACGAGGACGACGCTCCATGCGTTCTCCTCCCGGCTGGTTTCGAGTTCCGACCGTGTTATTCGGTTGCTACCGCCCGTTTTGCCGCTCGGAACCGCAGAATTCGTGAACAATCGCGGCAGAAATGGAAATCCGGCGGTTATTTTCGGTGCAAATCCCCTTTTGTTGCGTCAACAATAGCCGTTGAGTTGAACGGTGGATGCAGCAGATAATCCGACTTGTTCGCTCCACTTCTCGCATCACACTCCCCGCTCGTCTTCCCACTGCTCCTCCGTTCGGTGACCTCATCGTCAATTCCCTAATCCCTCCGCATTCATCACTCGCTCGCTTGCATTCGTTTTGCAGGCCGAGTGATGCAAAGTTGTCATGGGAAAACCGGGTGGAAGGGCGGGCGAGAGCAACGGAACGCGCGGATGTGCACGTGTTCGCTCGAAATAGTCGCTTCCATTTTGGGCGGCGGGTGTAAGATGCAAAGCGGAGCAAATCGAGGCGCAAAGAAACGTGGTTAGGATCCAAACGAATGTTGCAAGTCCAAACGAGCAGCGGTTCACGTCATCAAAGCAAGGGCAGAGCGGAGAACCAAGCTCCATGCCCGCATTTTGGCCCAGAGTTCAAAGCATGACCGCAGTCGCTTTCCGGTCCGTGACTACGGTCAATGGAATGCCGAGAATCCATCCGTTGGCGTTGCTAAACCTTAGGTGTCACGAACGAGACCACCTTAGATTAATCCCTTGGTTCGCCTCCGTTTTCAATGGAATGCATTCAAAGATCAAACAAGCATTACAAGGCTGTTGGTCTGCGGTTCGTCTCAAGCCGAAGTCGGGAGTTTTACGGATGTAAATTCCGGTCGTTTTAATCTGCTCGTTTAGGACCGACAAGGCGATTAAGCTTTTAGCTAATTGAAATCAAGGGATCGTCGATCAGACACGCTTGCGAATTGACACGCAAGCAAATGAGTAAGAGGACATCTTAATTGCGCATGTCGAAAGATCACAAAAGTACTGACTGATGCAAGTAGTCACTGTCGACCTCGCACATGGAGGAACAAGGGGCATGTTGAATTCCTCCGGTAATCACTTGAGATCCCAAGAATCGAACTCAACGGAACGGAAGCAAAGCGGAAGAAAGAAGGTGATGCGGCAAAGCAGAGAAAGTGGGCGTTTAAGTTCGAGGGCGGACGAACGGGCGGCCGGAGATCGTCCACTTCCGTTCGCGCCGTCTGGTTTTTGACCAGCGGTTTCTGTTGAGACATAAAGGGGGTGGAAGTTCGAGGGAGCGCGTGGTGTAAGTGGAGAAAGAATAGAAACATTCTTTGTATTAAAAACCACAGTCAACTACCGAAACACACTTTAAATGCGATGGGAACGACAAAAAAGGCCACTCTTCTTTCCCTCGTTTATCCCGACAAAAACGCCTCAAGGCATGGACGGGACAAACGGAGGTCGCGTGAATGCAAATAGGCGGGTTCACGTACTCCTTCGTTTGTTTGCGGACACATAAGGATCGAAAGGATGAACTCTGGAGCAAACAGAGCAGCAGACATCCGTCTAACACGCACGAGCGTTAGATGCACGTGAATTCCCGCCTGAACTGCACGACTTTTCTTCCATTGTGGCAAGAACAACGGAGGCCGTTGGTCACTCAACCCGTTCTTGCGCTATCCTTTTGGACTCATCGCTTTTCGCTCGGTTGCTCCCACTCTAATCACCGGCGCCATCCCCAACGAATCTCCGGCTTCGAATTTGGAAACGAGAAGTGCGAAAGGAAGCGGAAGAAAGGCGAGCGGCACCGCAAGACGCGCGAAATCCCGAAATGGAACCGGGCGGCCGAGTTCGGCGGAGTTCGCCGATTTTTGGTCCAACCGGCGTGTTGATTCGTCTGCGAGTGGTCTTTGGGTTGTTTTGAACGAAGACGGAAGAAATGAGTAAGTGGGTAAGTCAATAATGCGGGAATTTCTTCACTTCTTGCTAAGAACCTCTCTTATTCGAAGCCTCGCCGATTTCTCCCGATTCACTCAGCGGAACGAACAGCAAGTCAGAAAGCAGAAGGAATGGCCGCGCAGTCGTGTTTTCGAACTCGCCGACCGCCGTCTGTCCAATTCGTCCGTTCGCTCGGGCACGTGCGCGTCTCGCACTCAAGCGGAATGATGTCAACAACTCGCGATAAGACGGGCGGCCGGGCGGATGAGAGCGGCAGACGAAGTGGAGCGCAAAAATGAGTAAGCTTGAAATCTTTGATCCTTACGCTCATCGGCTTTTCTTTTAAACAGAGCAGACGGAAGACTAGCGGAAGTACGGTAAAATACGAGCTTTCCGGACAGAGGGATAAGCAGGTAAAAAAGGTAACGGTCGGTGAACTCGGGCTCATCAGCCGACCGCTAAGCGGAAGTAGAGAATGGACAGTAATCCAAGTTCTTCGAACTAAACGATAGTACGGAGTATTCACGTCTGAATGAACTGCTGTCGTTAAACAACGTGTGAGCAGGCGGGGGGTACAGAAAGACGTCTTCGACGGTCTGTCTGTATTCACAGCATTCAGCAACTTCTTTAGAGATGCGCAATATGCGTTGGCCTGCGTCGTCTAGCCCACGAAATGAAGCCCAAAGTCAAGAGTTCACTTCCATTCGGGGCATCTCGCTTGATTGACACCCGGAACGGACGTTCGCTTCGTGTCGACACTGGCGACGGAATGCGCGCATCATTGACGCTTTCGTGCCCACGTCCACGTGTCACTCGGCGTCTCCGAGAAATCCGGTGGATACGCGGAACACCCGCATCGGCCCGCCGTTGCATCGATTGGCACCGAGTGGATTCAACGGCCGGGAATTCGGAGAACGCCGTAAATTGCGAGCAAATAGACGTTCTTTCTGCTGAATTCACGCGCGTTGAAGCGGAAGTAGGAGACTTTTCTCCACGCACAGTACGGTTTGGATTGACGTTGCCGTTTGGGTCAAAAGTCGCTCGCAAGAAACACAAGACTGAGACTACTTTTCTTAAAGCAGACCAGCCATAAAAGCCACAAAAAGTGCAAAGCCTTTGAATTCCATCACCCAGTCAATGCCGCCGTGCAACAGAAAATAACGAGAAGTTATTGAATTCACGGGAGATGAAAGGAAATCTCCGTCTGATGTGCAACCCGAAGCGGCGGAACAATAAGCCGCAAGACGGTCGTGTTCCGGCCGTCTTTTTGTCCCGAAATGAAATCTTGAAGTCATCCTTCCGTCCGCTATCCGCATCCTCATCTTTGCGGATTTTGTGTCTGTAATTCGTAACTTTTCGAGGCGTTCGCTCCCTCTTGCAGCAAATTGAAGGCGACGGCGGAACGGGAACTCCAGAAGAAAGAGGATGATGATATGTGAGAAAAGACGTGAACACACGTATGTAGTTCGAAAGACTAAACAAACAAGCGGCGCCGAGACCAACGAATATCCGCGCTGAATTCTCCAGACGAGTCAGGAGATGAGCGAACTTTTAACTCAGAGAACAACGACATAAGTAGAACGAAAACCGATGTGAACTGCCAACCGTTTGCGCGCGAGTCGGTCGTCCAATCGATCAATTCACATCAAAAGAAAAACGGTGGATACCCTAGACGCGAAAGGCGGCCAGTCGGTCGGAACAGACGGGCGGACCACGCGGCCGTGCGCAACGACCGAAAATGCGTTTAATTATGCCGTCGACAAGACGAGCGAAGCGGAAAGCCACCGAGGAGTCAACGGGAAGGGGGATGATGAACGGCGAACATCAAAACACGCCCGCCGTTTCGCTTTTCGTCTTGTTCGCCTTGTCCTGTTCGTTTGAGTTCAATGGGATGAGGATCGTTTCGTTCACTCGCTCGGCTCATCCGTTTGTTCTCTAATGGAAGAACGAACAAGATAGCCGGCAGACGATAGGCGAGGGCCATCCGAACGAAATGCGAAAAGCTAAAAGGCGAGAATCCGCCCGTTAATGACGCTCCCCGTCTTCCGCTCCTTTTCTGCTGTTGTTGTTGCGGGGTGCGCAAAGGCACAAGCCGGCTTTTCTGTGGAATGAATAAGTGGGCAGTTAGGCCACAACGAGTGTAACAGGCGTGCAAATTGGAGGATGTTGTTGCAGGGCTCAAGAAGAAGCCAAGAGTACAGCGGGCAAGCAATTAGCTGGAAGAACTTCGCTACAAAACGAAGGAATGCGCGTGAGTAGTCTGGAGTGCATTTCTGAAGCCCGCAATTCATACCTACCGTCTTGAAAACCAACACTCACAAGGCATGTCCTACTTGAACCCAAGTCCAATCGAAAACGTTCCGATCCGCGAGTTCGAAGGCACGCCGCCCGTTGATCCGATTTGGTCGCAATTGATTGCTTTCCTCCGTTCATCGCTTCCTCGTCTCTATCACGAGCCAATCCCGCTTCATTTGATTGCATTGAACGTCTGCCGTACAATCAATTCCACGTCTTCCTTTCGTTCAGGCTTCCGGAATCCAATTCGTTTCCTCAAGGCCGCACGAGACTCATTGGCGGCGGCTTAAAGTCAGGCGAGGAGAAGTGGAAAACGGCGGGAAGTAATTGGAAAACGAGACGTCGAACCCGACCGCCGATTTCCCCGCGGACCTTTCGGTTCGTCCGCAAAATTCCGAGAAGCCGCCCGACCGGTGCAAGAGCGAAGATTTGGAGCGAATTTGAAGAACGGTGACGAATTTGTCGATTGGAAATTGACTGGGCGTTGACTGATCTCAAACGTGTTTATAGCTTCCCGAGGCTCCATTCGCCCGCCCGTTGCCGTAAGTTCCGAATGAGCAAAGCAGAAGACACAATTCGTGCGATCTTCGACGTCTTTCCGCTCAACGGCCCACAAGAAACGAATCGCACAGGCACTTTGATGGCGGATTCATTCGGGCGACGCGCTTTGGGCATTTGGACTCTCGATTGTCGTCATCTCAAGCCCGCAAACGTCTACCGCTGCTTGTACCCACGGCAAAACAAATTAATTTATTCGTTAAACAATCAAAATCTCAATACAATTGAATAATGGAAAATCAATCGACTGGGAGCTCAAATTTCCCTCGTTGCACCCAACAAAACGGTGTTCTAACGACGCCGCTTGGCCGCCGGCGCCTCGTCCTCGCTTCCCTCCGATTCCTCGTCCTGAAATCAAGAGATGAAAAAATGGAATCAGCGGGAAGAACGTACCGAATTGTCCTCTTCGTCTTCCAGTTCGTCCCCGCTCTCGTCGTCGTCCTCTCCGCTCTCATCGCTGGAGTCCTCGCTGTCGTCCTCGTCCTGGCGGGATTCCGAGCCGCTCTCGTCGCTGGAGAAATCGAACCAACTCTTCACTTTCTTCTTCGTCGGGTCCTGACTGCTGGTCGCATGTTCGACGGCCACACCTTCGGGATCGGTGGCGAGCGTGAACGTGCGCTCGTTCACCTTGTAGACGCCCACCAGGCGGTCGGCCAGCTCGAACATGTTGTGCCGCAACGAAATGACGATGAACTGCGCGTTCTTCGTTCGTTCCTGCAATTCAACGAATCAATCAATAAATTAAAAGGGGAGTAGACCAACCCTGATGAAGTTGGCGATGATCGAGACGTTCCGGTAGTCCAGAGCGGCGTCGATCTCGTCCATCACGTACAGCGGAGTGGGGCGGAAGTTGTGCAGGCCAAAGACGAGCGACAGCGACGCGAGCGTCTTCTCGCCGCCCGACAGGTTCGTGATCTGCTTCCACGTCTTCTTCGGCGGCCGGACTCTGCAAGCAACGGGGATGAGTGAGTGATGGGAGCAGAAGATTGGGTTTTTCATTCACTTCCTTCCTCTCCCTTCAATCCATCTCCGTCCCCATGCGATTCGAAAGAACTGACTGGAAGCAGACGCCATCCTTGAAGGGATCTAGCGTGTCGACGGTCTCCAACGCCGCGTCGCCGCCCATTGTGAGCAGTCGGTAGATCTCTTGGGTTTGCACGCGGATCTTTTGAAAGCCGGCCATGAACTCGGCGCTCCGCTCCGTCTGCAGCCGATCGAACACGCGCCGGTGCTCGCTTTTCGCCTCGCGCAGTTCGTGCATTTGGGCCGTGACGAGGTTTCGCTTGTCCATCTGCAAACAGGCGAATAAGGAGAAGAACGGGCAGTCCGTTGGAGAGATTTTGCTGCGAATACACCACCGAAGAAATCAATAGTCAAGAGTCGACCCCCTCGTTCACGCCCCACACCAAACGAACAACTGACATCTAGCAGCAAAAAGAACTGACCTTCTCGCCGAACTCCTCTAACGTCTGAAGATGCATTTGCGCCGCGAGTTTCGCCTTCTTCGCCTGGAGTCGCTTCAGACGGGCGCTCAAATCGTCCTTGTCGAAGACGCAAATTTCGGCCTCGGAGTGCGCGGGCATTGGAACGGAATCGTAGGCGGAATCGAACGGAAGCTCGCCGTCGGTCTCCGGCTGGACGCTCGTGTGCGGGAGGTCGGCCGCTTCGACGAGGTCGCCGAAGTCGAAGGCCGAAATGAGTGCGGCGATCGGCCGTCGCGGCGCTCGTGCCCGACTTTCGTTCGCCTCGTCGTCGTCGGCCGGCTCGGCGTCAATCAGCTCGTCCTCCTCGGCGTCCTCCTCCTCTTCCTTCAGCCGCTGCTCCATAGCGGCTTGCAAGAAGGGCGGGATGTCTTCGCGGACTTGCAGCATTTGCAGCTTGCCCAACTGAACGAGTCGAATAGAAGGACGGAATGAGTGGAAGAGGGAACGAACCTCCCGCTTGATCAGCTCCAGCTTCATGCCCACTTCGTCCCGCTCTTTGGCCACCTCTTCGACGGCCGCCTTGTGGTCGCGGAAGGCGCGGCGGTGCTCCACGATCTGCTCCTCCAAGCTCGCGATGTCCTCCACGCGTTGGCCGAGTTCTTCGGTGAGCTGCACGAGGGAGCGCTCCAGTTCGAGCTTCCGGTCGGCGTTCTGCTGCTTCGCCGCCTGCTGCCGGTCGATCGCCGTTTCGGCGGCCTCCAGCTCGCGTCGCGTCTGGTCGATCAGCTTGCGCGTTCGCTCGATCGACACCTCGAGTTTGCGGATGTTCGCGCCGGAGTTCGTGATCACGAGCTTCTCCGTGCTGAGCGACTCTTCCGCCGTCTTCAGCTCGCCCTTCAGCTGCTTGAGGGCCGACTGGGAGGCGCCGAGCAGTCGCTCCTCCACGGCGTGGATCTTCGCTTCCAGCTCGTCCTTTTTCTTGAGCACTTGGGCCGAGCGTTGACCGATCGATTCTTTCTCTGCAACGAACGGAAGAGAGGTGTGGATGGAAACAAGCAATGCACTTACGTCGCTCCAATTGACCCAGTTGAATCTTCGACGTGCGAATGGCCACCTCGTCGACGGTCAGCGAATCGATCGCCTGCTTCGCGCGCTCCATTTGAGTCGTCGCTTCTCGCTGTTGATGCTCGAAGACCTGAACTCAAAAAACTCGAAAGAATGAAGCAGAAGAAGTGGACGAACCTTGAGCCGCTGGTCGAGTAGCCGGTGGTTGTGCAGCAGTTGGTTCAGCTCGTCCCGCTTCGACTGCAAGCCGGCCGTCTTCTGCAAACGAAACGAAACGGTAGGTGATCAGCAACGAACGGAACTCACGGCGCTCAACTCGGAGCGAAGGCGGTTCAACGCATCCCGCTTCTCTTTGATCTGCTCCTCCATTTGCCGCAACTCGGCCGCCGCCGTTGTTCGTTGCCCGATGTCCGCGAGCGGCTGTTTGCCCATCAGTCCGCTGAAAAAGAGTGGATGAACGGGGCGAACAGGGTGTAGACGGAGGAGGAACAATAACGATAAATTCCGTTTCCAAACAGCGGCTCTAATTCACAAATTTCGTGCAAGCAAATAAACAAACAGCCGAACGAAGGTCCCCAAAGAGTTCAGTCAAACGTACCGCTTCTCCCGGCGTCCACCGCCCGCCATCGTGCCGCTCGATTCAATCACATCGCCTCGCAACGTGACGACCCTCCAGCGGCGGCCGTTGAAGTCGCTCACGCTCGTCGCCGTCTGGATCGTGTCGACGACGAGCGTGTCGTGGAGGGCCGAGTAGAAGGCGGGTTTGACCTTCTCGTCCGTCACCGCGATCAGGTCGATCAGCCGTTTGCTTCCGGCGGGGCTGAACGACCGAAATTAATCGAAAGAACCCTCCTTCCGGCCACTCACATCTCCGGCCGGTTGCTGATGTTGTTCCAATAGTGCTGCTGCTTGTCCAGGGCAATGAACGTCATCCTCGGCAGGGAGCGTTGCTTCAGGAACTGAATGCACTCCTGGGCGCACTCCACCGTCTCGACGACGACGTTGTCCAATGCGGGGCAGCAGGTGGAGATGGCGACGTCGTAGCGCTCGTTGATGCCGCCGAGATCGCCCAGTCGGCCGAGCAGACCGTCGAGTTTGCCATTGGCGTGCTCCTGCGCGAGAGCCATCAGGGCGTTCGATTGAGTCCGATGGCCTTCGGCTTTGTTCCGATGCGATTGGAGCTCCGAATTGAGGCCGTTGAACTCCTGGACGAGGGCGTGCTCCCGCTCGCGGATCTCCCGCAGCTCCGCCTCACCGCTCTCCACTTGCGAGCGGAGGTCGGGGATCTCCGCGGCGAGTGCTTGGAGTTCACTGAACGGAGCAAACGAATAAAAAGAAACGAAAGAAGTGAACGAACCTTTGGGTTTGATTCAAATCTTCGTGCACCTTTTTGCTCCGCTTCTCCGCCTCCTCGAAACGCTGCTGCACGTTCGTGCCGGCCATTTCGAGGCGCTGCAGGCGGTCTCGGACGGGCGCCATCTGAACTCGAAGCAGCAAATAAAATCGATTGAACAAAGAGAACGAACCTCGTTCAAGCACTTCTCCTCCTCGGCCTTCATTTCGGCGACTTGGGGCATGAGCTCGTCGAGTTGGCGCCGATTCTCCGCGTTCTCCTCGCGCTCCTGCTTCCGCAACTCCCGCATTTCCACCTCGAGCTCGGCGATCTCCTTCTGCTTCTGCTGGATGGCCCCCTGGAGTTCGGCGAGCTGCTCTTCGGCTCGGGCGGGCGCGTTGCGAGCGGCGTCCAGCTGAAAGCAAAGGAATCAACCCGGTAACAAACAGGAGAAGATGCAGCGGATAGAAGGATCATTCATTCGATCGAAAATATTCACCTTGTTCTCTTCCTCCGCGATCTCCAGCTCCTTCGCTTCGATCTTCTTGGCCAGCGCTCGAATTCGGTCGGTCGCGCGGCGGAATTCGCCCACGAGTCGGCGAGCATCCTGGCCCGCGTTCTCGATGTCCTGCTGCGTTCGGTCCGACTTCCTGAACACAAACAAGCAACTAATTGATCGAAGCAAGTCGACTCACTTCTGCAGGTCCGCCTTTTGCTTGTTGGCCGCCTTGTAGTCGGCCTCGGCTTTGGCCAGCGCCTCTTGGGCTTCGCGCACGCCGGCGTCCTTCTCCGCGCTGTTCTTCACGGCTTCCTTGTGCCTGTGCTCCAAATTCACGCTGCAAATCGAGGAAAAAATCAAATGGGATCGAGGAACTGAACAAACCGGCGGCGACACAGAAGTTTGTGGGTGGTCTTGGCGATGGCGTTCTCCAGCTTCATCATCCCGACGATCTCGAACGCCGGAACGACGAGGATGTCCACCTCCACGTCGGCAAAGTCGAGATCCCGCTGGATGGCGTCCTCCTGCTGCCCGAACCAGTCCAGCTTCCCGCGCAGCTTGGCGAGCGGCTCCTTGAAGCGGCTGCTGCCGACGATGTCCTCCAGGTACTCGAGCATCCCCTCCGTGCCGAGCCGCTCGTCGCCCTTCGGCTTCATCAGCGCGATCTGCTCGACTTCGCCCTGCAAAAAAGTTGGGAATGAGTGGGGATGAGGATTGGGTAGGGGATTCTCAAGCTGATTCCCGTCGATGGCCTCCCAATCAGGTAGAAACAAAAAACTCCTTTCATCCCCCAAACTACCGTCTTCCGCCCCCAATCCTCCTTCTTTCTTCCGAAACGAACCTGGAGGATGAGGAAGCGGTTGTGGTCCAAGTCGATGCCGTTCTCGGTCAGACGGGCTTGAACTTCGGCCGTGGTCGCCGGCTTGCCGTCGATGTGGTAGTTGGACGAGCCGTTCTTCGTCGCCGTCCTCGAGACGGAGAACTCGGAATCCGGAACGAGATCGAAGAACTCGCGCCGCAGTCCGTGCGGTCCGAGCGGCGCGTCGCCGTAGATCGCCTTCTCCACCGTCACAAGGGTGTCCTCGTTGTCGAACTCCTCGTCCAGCTCCTCCTGGGTCTTCGGCGTCTTCGGCGGCGGGTCCTGAATTCGAATCGAATAAGAGGAAAGAAAGGGAGGACTCGCCCGATCGATGATCTTCGAAAAGAACACTTCGACCTTGCAGAACTGGACGTCGAGGTTCTTGGCCGAGGTGTGGATCAGCGTGCTCACTTTTTTCGAGCGGATGCGCGTCGCGCGGAAGCCGAACACGAAGAGGAGCGCGTCGATGACGTTCGATTTGCCCGAGCCGTTCGGGCCCAAGATTGCCGTGAAGTTCTGCAAACGAACGAAAGAATAAAAGAAGAAGAAGGAGGGGGACGAACCTTGTGAAAAGGACCCAGAATGCGGCGGCCGAAGTAGGACTTAAAGTTCTCCGTGACGATCTTCGTGATGATCAGCCGCGCCTCGCCCGGCTCGCTGCTCATCGCCGGCTGGGCGGGCGGCGGCACCTCGACGTTCAGGAGGTCCTCCTCGAGCTCGGCGGGCGGAGCGGGCAGCTCGGGCACCACCGAGCGGCCGGCGAGCGGAACGGCCGGCGGCAGGAAACTCGCTTCCTCGTCTTCCGGAGATTCCGCTCGATTTTTCACGGCGGCCGGTTTCTTCGACGACGATGCGGCCGCCGGTTTCCGGCCGCGCGGCATTCTGCTCGTTTCGGTGGAAATGCGATCTGAAATCGAGTGGAATCGACGATAGAAACGGGCGGGAGATTGTGGAAATAACCGCAAGAAATTCACGAGATAATCGCGATTAAATTTTTCAAGATAGCGTCGGGATTTCCGCTCGAACAAAGGGAATAAACACGCGAGAACGCTGAATGCTTGATCGAGCACGTCAACCGAGCGACCAACTGAATCACCAGCCGATCGGATGCAGGATAAACAGCCGGGGAGCGGCGGCAAAAGGACGCCAATCGATGGCCACTCGGCGGCGGTAAAGCGTTGACGCTCCTTCGTTCGGCGTTGTGGCATTCCGCCACACGCTTGCTCGCTTGGTTTGTTGCTGCCGGTTGCTTGTCGAATCCCGCATTACAGCAGCTGTAAACAGATGATTGCTGCGTCAAACGAAACGAATGTCTCAAGTAGATCCAAAGCACGTAACGAACAGAACATCCGTGCGGGGCGGAGGTTTGATTTCGAGCTTCAAGCGGGCATTCTGCAGTAAGTTCGATATTTTATTTATTTTTGTTGTTTTCGTTGAGTTTAGGTGGCGTCTTTCGTTCAGTCCTCGAATTCGTTGTTTCTGCATGTTGTGTTTGTGCTTCAGAAGGGGTAAAGAGTCGCGCACAGATGATAGCATTGTGAAAATCGGAGGAGAAGACTAAAAGCACAAAGAAGCCATTTTCATCGGCCAAGTCGCAGTCAGAGCGGCCTTTCGTCCAATTCGAAAGAATCCACACGCAGTCCACCACCAATTGCTCGCTGAACAGAAGCTCACCAACGAGCAACTGGCACTCGTGATTTCGAAGCACACAGACACCGAAGATTCAGCTGCTCGAATGAATAATTCATGGAAAAGGCGGTTGACTACGCTCGTTCATTAGTTGAAAGGACAGCGGTGTGCAGGAGTAAAAGATCGGCGACTGGTTTCATTCCCCGGATGTGCGGCTGCTCTTCTTGCCAGCCCCTAAACGATCACGCCAGTTTGAGCGACCTGAAAGCAAGACGATCGTCCCAACTGCCGGTTCCAGTCTGTTCGGCTGTTCTTTAATTCAGAGACCAAACTTCAGACTTCAAGCAACACACCCCATTACTCATTCTTCACAGGAACGAGCACAAATGAACACAAGCAAAGCAGAGGTCCAAGAGTTACCACCTGATGCTCGTAGTGGTGGAAGACGGACGATAAAGCACGAATTTTGTGGCCGGTCGGTGGATCTCCGGCCCAATAGCAAGTAGCGAGACAGCAAACTCGTCAACCGTTAAACTCTACTGGCGATTTTTTCGCAATAATTGATCTTCGGACTACGAAGTTACACTGCAAGCCGCCCCGCCTGCTCTTTGACCTGCTTGATCCACTCACTCCCTTGAGCGATGCAACTGTCGTCGCTGATCGCCCGCTACTACTTTGTTGAGCACACAATGAACGTCCTTTCGTTCCTGTTCGGCGGACTGGTCGTCTTCACGCTCTTGTGCCACTCGCCGCCGTCGTTCGGCCGCTTCAAGTACCTAATGATCAACGTCACGGTACGTTCATCCCCTTCTGTTTAAATCAATGCTTGGTTGATTGAAGGTCGCCGAATGGGTTTACATGATCTTTGCCTATTGGATCTTCCAGCCGGTGCCGCTCTTTCCCGCCTACTCCGGTCGGTTCCTCCGTTCGTTCAATCCTCTCACTTCCATGTTGCAGGCGTGTGTTTGGGTCCAATTCGGCACTTCGGCCCCTCCGCCTGCTACCACTCGTTCGCCCTGTTCATCTTCCTGTTTGGCTATTCGATTGCATCGTTGACACTCTGCTTCGTGTACCGCTACTCACTGGTGGCGCCTGCTCAAATCAGTCGATTTCTGTCGAGGACGGACGTACTTGCGGTGCTTTTCGTTGGAAGTGAGTTGGAGTAATGGCTTGTAACACCCAATTCTTTCTGCAGTGCTGCTGTTTGTCTGCGTTCCCATCGGTTTGTTGTGGTTGACGGAAGAGGATGCAGCGGTCGTTCGACGGGAATTGTCGGTCACGCGGACGGAATGGCGGACGGAGATTGACACGTTCGTCTTTTTCGGCGCTCGTTCAAGCATCTTCGTTTACGTGAGTGCTCTGAAACGATCTGAAGGATTCCTTGGCTGCCATTCTTTTTCATTCAACGTTCACATCCGATGCTTTTAGCTGTTCATGGCCGCACTGATCGCACTGCTGGTCGGGAACACACTCATCTCGATCTTCTTCAGCCTCCTCATTCACCACGAATTGAATGCTCACAAACGAGTGATGAGCAAGGCGACCTATTCGATGCACCGCACGTTGATCAACATTCTTTTGGCTCAGGTAAGCGGCAAATCAGTCTGGTTATAATTAACTTATCTGCTGGTTCAGACGATCATTCCAATTGCCTTCATCCTTCTACCGATCGTGTTGGTCGTCTACCTGGTGATCACGAACGAAATCAACGACGCTCTCATGCACGCGGCCCACGCCCCGCTGGCCATCTATCCGTTCATCAACGACCTCCTCTTCCTCGGTTTCTCCGCTCCCCACCGGCGAGCGTTGCTCCGATTGGCGAGAAAAGCGGTGGGCGCAAAGGAAGTGGCCGAAGTGCAGACGGTGGCGACCGCGAGTTGGGCAACCGGCCGCTCGTTTCGTTCCGCCACGATCACCGCCTTTTGAGCCTCTGATGAATAAACAGCATTGAAAGAGAACGGATGATGTGGTGATTATCTATCAGCGAGTTCTGCGTTCCTTCAATTGCATCGAGGCTTTCCACTCACCAGATGTCAGAAACGAGTAACCGGAAATACTCACCCTTAAAACCAATAAACAGACAATTGTCGCGTCCGGCGAGCCCATGTGTTCGTTTTGATTGAATAAAACAAGAGCGAGCTCGGTAATCCAGTTAGCAGCTCCACATTTTTCTCCGTTCGCTTCGAAGGAAACCGACAGGTGAAGCTGAAGACAAGCTCGTAACCAACAGTCTCGCAAGGAATCAAATCCAGCGAACTTTTGGGACCGAGCGACAGCTTTCCGGTGTGTTCTCCCACCGCTCGCCCGCTCCTCCATTTCTTATTCACCGGTCTTTCACCGATACGCCCGATGCCTCCACGTGGGCATTCGTGAACATTCCGTGATTTCTGACCGCGAGTTGAAATTCAACAGCTGCAGGGATCACTGGTCGTCATTCTCTTGTTCCTAGTCGATTCTTGGAGGTTCAAATCGCGAAAGACTCTCTTAACAGTCAGCAGTTATGATCACCGTTCAGCCAGCTTCTGATTTCGAGTGACGACTGTCTAACTTCCGTTTTGATTCAACTCTAACCAAATGACGTCGCTCTTCGCCCCACACATGGAGCTGTCCGCCTACATCGGGCGGTACAACTTTGTGGAGTTCACGATGAACGTCTTGTCTTTTGTCTTCGGACTGCTGGTCATCTACATGCTTCTTCGGCACTCGCCCTCTTCGTTCGGTTTTTTCAAGTACCTGATGGTCAACGCTGTGGTTCGTTCACCAACAATAAAGGTGATGACTGACCACTAATGTCTACAGGCCTCCGAGTTGATTTACATGATCATTGCGTTCGGGCTGATCAAGCCGATCCCCTTGTTCCCTTCTTATTCGAGTAAGCACACTACTGATGTCCAAATCTCATTCATTTCTCTTGCAGTCGTTTGCGACGGTCCAGTTGGACTGTGGGGACCACCCGCTTGCTATCAGGCCTTGCTGCTGTACGCGTTTTTGTTGGCGTACGTTGTTTGCTCGCTCTCGATTTGCTTCGTCTTCCGCTACGCCCTCGTGGCCCCGCCGGCCGTCAGCCGCGTGTTGAGCAACAAGAAAGTTCTATTCGGGTGTTTCGCAATGAGTAAGTCCTCCTGACATTTAATCATCTTTTCTTATTTTCCAGTGGTCTCAACGATCAGCGTCCCAATTGTGAGCATTTGGATGGCCCGCGATCAAGTGGACGTCCTCCGTCTCCGACTGTTGGCCGAACGACCCGAGTGGAGTCACGAGTTGGACGACTATGTGTTCGTTGGAGCAAGAGGTGGTCCGTGGCTTTACGTGAGTGAATTGTGAATTGAAAGAACGATCTTTCTTGTTAGACATTCATGGGCTCGCTGGTCGCATTGGTGGTTGGAAACACGCTGATTGCGATCGTCTTCTCGACGTTGATCCACTTTGAGCTGCGGCGACACCAGCGCGTCATGTCCGCCGCCACTCTCGCGATGCACCGCGTCTTGGTTCGCATTCTTTTGGCCCAGGTAAGCACTCTCTTTCGATTGGGTCAATCAGAACGTCGTCTCTTGAATCCTCCCTCGTTCTTTTCATTTCCGCCCATCATCGTCTTTCACCATTCCTTCGTTCAGACGATTCTACCGGCCGTCTTCATCGCTCTTCCAGTTGTGATTTGCGTCTGCATGGTAGCGACGAAGCAGATTCACGACGCGCTCGTTCACGCAGTCATGGCCCCGCTGGCGATCTACCCGTTCGTCAACGACCTCCTGTTCCTCGGCTTCTCGCCTCCGCATCGACGAGCTTTGATTCAAATGGTAAAGCGAATCGTGGGCCGAACGGAAGTGATTGTCTCGCCGCCGACTACCGTTCTGCAGCCCCGATTGGCGTCCGTGTCGGGTGGCCAGCTTCAGCGAACAAAGACTCGCGATTTGCGGGCGCATTCCATGAGATAAACGCAGTTTGATAGAGAACAGGCCGTCGAGGGATTAAAAGAAATGCAATCTTTGAAGAAACCAGCAATAAAGTACAGATTGAGCTCTTATCGAAACCTTCAGTTTGTAATTGGCCACTTGAACGTTAGAACGAAAGCAGGGCGCTACGTCGAAACGAGTAAATTACCTGCTTTCAATTTCTACCGCTTCTCCGTGCAAACCGGCGCGGAATGCCGTCGGGCAGATCGCGCGAAAGAAACGAGCGAGCGGATAATCGGGCGACCGCTTCGCCCCGCCGTTCAACCGGCGGCGGCGACGAAGAAGGCGGATCCTTGCCGGCTCGTTTGTTTCAAGCCCCGCTCTCCGGATAGCGCCGGTGGAAGCCGCTTTGTTTCACGCAGGCGGCAGTTCTTCGATCTTTTCGTTTTGTTTCGTGAACCGACGGGCGGCGATGATCAAGCGGACGGGTGGTATTTTGGCGGTCTGCCTCGTGCTTCTCGTTGCGATCGTCGGCAATCAGGTGAGTCCTTATTGAAGTGGGCAAGAGGGCATCCAATCGTTGGGTTGTGTGTGGATGAGAAGCCCGATTTTGAAGCATGCCGTGTCTTCTCCAGTCATTCTGTAGCTTTGTTATGCTTTGTAACTCTTTGCCACCTCGCTTTTAGTCAGAATTTCTCTCTTACACTCATTTTTCAGAATGCGGAAGCAGCGGACTCGTGCCAACAGCTTGCGATTTGCGCACTCGACAATTGCATCCCCACCGGCAGTGGGTTCCCGCCACAACGACGAGTACGCGCCTACTCACTTTTATTCACTCATCACTGGTTGCTTCCAGTTGATCACGGACCTGCTCGAGCGAGTGAACTTCGGTTGCGTTGTGGGGCCCGCCTGCTACGTGCGCTGCCAAGAGTGCTCGTCGTGCAAGTACGCGCAGGAGCAAGTGAAACGGCTGTTGTTGCACGAGAAGACCGGTAGATCCCTCCACTCTTTCTTCTTTCAACCCTTCCCTCATTGCAGAAGGAAAGTGCAAACGACTGGAGCGATGCGCGCAGTCGTGTCTGGACGACAAGGTCACGGATCCCTTCAGCTGTGTCTTCAAATCCCGTTGCGTCCACCACTGCTTGGATTCGAACGACTGTGCGCCGTGTCGGGACATCGTGAAGCGCGTGTTCACGGGCTTCTGCTTCCGCAACAACTTCATCGAACACTACGGCCGCAAGTGCCGCCCGATGTTCGACGACCTGGCCGAGGAGTTGATTGAAAGTCGGCAATAAACGAGTGGTTGACGGGGGAGACTGTATGAGGATGCAATTTGATAGCAAAGGATTTATAGTAACGAGTTTTGATCAGCTTAAAAGGGGGCGCTAAGACACAACAAAAGTAAAGGGCTGCAACCGCATTTTGTGCTAAACCCCAAAAAAAATATTTAAAGGTGTGAACGGCTATCAATGTCGTTTAATTTTGATAAAATCCAACTAGTCAACAGTCTGTTCCACATCTCACTTTTTATTTGTCCCCTGTAAGCGATAAACCATTCAAATAAGCTAATAAGTCCGATATCTGGACCTAAAAAATGCGTTCGTCACCTGAGATTCCAAGGACGTCTCCGATCCAAGTACTAATCAGGCCCACCTCTGCTTAACTTGCGAGATCTGACGGGTTCGCGTGCTTTCAAGGGGGTATGGACGAACACACTCCGTCCTCGCCGCCGTGCGGTAAAACGGCGGCGTGATACGTGGTGAAAGATAGACGTGTGCGTGCGCCCCCGACCGCTCGTCGCTTTTTGCGCCGGGCGAGCGAATAAAGGGAGCTTTTTGAAGAAGGGTAAAGGCTTGAAATGGTTGACCGCCTGTTCATGCAAACTCGGATGCTCTAACAATAAGCAAACGCTACGTAAGTGATTCACGCGTGACTATTAGTAATTATTCTGTTTCTAAAGGTTTTGTTCGCTTGAACTCTCCACCAAAAAGCCAGAATTAAGCGGATGTTTCGAAAACAATCGCAGTTGAACGCGGAATTCGTGTTCCCGCTGCCGACCGACCGCCCGGCCGCTTATCTCCGTTCCAATTTCTTTTGTCCGTGCGGCCGCAATTGCCGACCGGTCGGCCGTTCATCAATCTCGCGTTTGATTTACGCACCGCTCGATTGCAATTCGAATGCGGCCGTCGAAAGCAGAGCGGCGATAAGGAGCGAGGAGAGCGAAAGGACGAACACGTGCACCACTCAAATGGGAGACCGCCCGAGAAGCCGGCAGTGAGCGAGCAGAAGCCGACGGCAATTGGAAACAAGCAGCAACGAGTGATAGCAGAAGGGAATCAAACGGAACGAAGCAGGGTGGCAGCTTCGAGTCGCTCGGGGCAAAAATCAAAAGTCGTGCAGCCGGTCGGCCGACGAGCCACTCGCTTCTTTTGTTCCACGCCGTCGTTTCATTCCGTTCCGTCCGAAGGTCAACAATGCGGATGTTGGCCACGAGTCTGCTGTTCGCTCTCTGCGCTGCCGTCGCCTCGATCCACGTGGACGTGCCCGCACCGTACAACGACTACTGCATCCTTCAGGACGGCACTAATCTGTACAATCCGAAGTGAGTAGCAAAGAAGGGATGACTTAAATGATTCGGGGATTGCAGGAATGCGGACAAGGTCAAATGGTTCGTTCAATAGCTGTGCTCACCGCCTTCTATGCTTCTTATTTTTCTTTACCTTCTTTTTTGAGGTTCAACGTGAACTTGGACGACCCGCCCCGCGAGCACTTCAAGGAGATCGCCACCGCCTACAAGGACCAAATCGTCGGGTTGATTCAAGTGGTCAAGGACCTCATCACGCCCTGGTTCCCGGACGCCTTGAAGGTGCGCCGAAGAACGAACAAGGGCTCCCTTCGATTGACTGCTTACAGATCGCGAACGTTCTCTTTGAAGACCTGCTCGAGTGGATCCCGGAGCCGTACAACAGCGAGATCCGAGTGAGTTTCTTTGTTTTCGTGCGCGAAACAATTCTTTTGTGTCCAGCTGCCCGCAAAAACGTCTAACAAGTTTACTGACTGACTGACTACAACGCGTATTTAACTCGAAACCCTTTGGAATCACAAAATCCGATCGATGAAGCGCGGCCGGTAGGTCTCTCGCATCAATGCCGCGAGTTTCTGCTCGGCCGCCTTCGCTTTCTTGTGGTCCGAGACCAGCAGATGGGCGTAGTCTTGCGGACACTCTTCGGTCGTCCAGTACGCCTTGTAGTCGCGGATCCGCATTGATTGTTGGTTGTGGGCGAGTTTGCACAGCTGGCAGGCGACTCGGACCTCCGACTCGGCGAGCCGCGATTTCCGGTAGCTTTTCGTCCAGTTGAAGTACCTGCAACAAGCGGGATGGGTGAGGGAGAAGAAAGAAGTGGGCGATGACTTCTTGTACTCCGTTCGGTTGTTCATTAAATGCTTCAAGTGATGGGCCAAAGCAGCCGGAGAGTCGAAGTCACTGGCCGCGATGTCTGCAACAAACGAGTGGAATGAGGGGAAAAAGTGGGTGCAACGAACAGGAGTCGGCGGGAATGTCTGGCGGCATCACGGCGCGACTCAAAACCACCGGCACGATCAGCTGCTTTGCGCGGAAGAACTTCTCGCTTACGTACTCCGGACAAACGGAGTTCTCGAACGCCAAGTAGAAGAAGTGCTCTTCTAAAGCAAAAGATTAAGGAATAAGTACGCCGATACTTGCGAGTTTAAAGCCAAGAAACGCTCCATTTTTCTTGCTTGTACGCGGATTGAAATAAGCTAATCGCTGCGCACAGATAATCCTCTCCGCTCGCCGTTGGAAACGCACCATTCAACTGCTGCAGGCAGGGCATATCCCGCCGCAAAGCTCGTCCGTCCGGGTCCTTTTCGCACTTTGCGTTTGCTCCGGGGCACAGGCCGAGAATCGTCACGTGTAGGTGTTTGCTCAGCTCTTTCACGTAGTCCTGTCGAGCAGAGTGCGAGTTGCAGTTGGAGTAGGCAATCAGGACGGGACGCTTCTTCTTGGCGACCTTTGCGTCGACCTGCAACGAACACGGGTGGTTAGAAACGAGTGTAAACACACCTCCTTTTCGCTCCAAACCTCCGCCGGCTTCTCGTCGCCCATCCGCTTCACAAATCGATCGTACGGATAGAAGACGGCCGATTTGGAGCGGTAGGAACTGGTCGCGTTGAAGTAGTCGAGCAGCAGCGGCTTGCCCGGTTTTGCGTAGGCGCTGAACGTGAGGAAGGGCGGCTCCAGTGTGTGGTAGACGTTGTAGGCGCGCGGGTTGGCGGGCGGCAGGTCGTCCGGGTCGAAAGAGCGCTCGTGGAACACGCGGACCGCCGCCTCCGCAGCGTGCTCCCGATCGTCAGTGTGCAGGCAGCGGTACGGGCACTCGATCTCCGCGTTTTTCGGCACGAACAGGTCATACTCGTCCACGAAGTAGCGGTGCCAATACAAAACGATCGGCTGTCGGCTCTTGTTCGCCGCCCGCAAGTGGGGTTGCAGTTCGGGTGGTGAGCGTTGGATTTCGTCCAGTTGTTCTTGATTAGCATGGGCGACCACGGAATCGGTCTACAAGAGAGAAAGTGAATGGAAAGGGATTGAAAAGGATCGAAAGGAACCGCTTCCCACGGCAAAGCAGAATTCTTCCGCACTTCCGCCTTGGGTTTGGGCGGCGCTTTCCGCTCCGAAAAGGCGACGAAAATAAAGCACGCAACGACGAGTGCGTAGAGCAGGTAGGAGCGCTAAAACGTTGATTACTAGGCAGTTAAAACCTTTGGTTTGTACGGGAAACTCACCGAGCAAACAAGAAGACGCCGCCCGAAGCCGGAAAGCATCGCGCCAAACCGCCGTCGCTTCTTTTTGTGCGCGCCCGGGACGATCAACGGCTTTGTGTCCATCGATCGACCAGCGGGCATCGTTTGAGCTGTGGAAACTAGTAATAGAAAAAAGCAAACGATTTTGATTCTCGCGCGAATAAATCGGACCACACGCGGCGTTCTGCTGGCGCAAGCAAACACTCGGCGCGTGGCGCAATCGATCGGCGCTGCGTGTGGTCGCCGAAAATCCGGCGGTGGGGTGGAAACTTCGGCGAAATAAATTCAGAACTTCTCGTTTGCCATGTTTTCTTGTGATCCATAGAAAGATCAAGAGGTCACTCACAGATTTGAGTCGAAGTTCGACGCTTCCCGTCTCTTTTTCGATTTTAATTGCCACCGAATTTCGTAGACCACACGCAGCGCGGCGAATCAAAGCCACCTGCCGAAGGTGAGCGGGCGTTGCGGGAGGTCGGCGCGCGGGCATAAGAAAGGTGGGGCAAGCAATCGAACAGTGAAGAATTCCTGCTAGTTTCCATCGAGTTTCAATTGTTTAATTTCAGCAAAATTTCCAAAAACAAGAGTCAAATTCAAACACTCTACTGCAAATCAGAGTGGACCGTCTGAAAACCAGCGAAACGTGATGTTCACAAAACCCAACTAAAAAGGTATGAATTTCTGTGCGTTTTGCTCCAACACGAAGCAGAGGAGCGCCCACTCGTCCGCGTCTTTCGTTCTCAAAGCTCTTTGCTTTTCGGCTTTGCGCCCGCAACGACGTCCATGAGCGAGGAAACGTCTTCAAGCCCTCGAAAGCTCCGCTCGCTCTCGCTATCGGCGAAAATGTTTAGCGGGGATGAGTAACGAGACGAAACGAAGGAAGAGCGGAAGAATGTGAAACAAGGTCCGGCGGCCGAAGATCGCCGAAAATCTCCGTGGAAACTCACAGCGTCTTCGAACCTTCCGTTCATCTCTTCTCTTTGTTTAGGGAGTGGCCGACGTGACCGGCTTGCCGTTGGGCCAAGTCGTCCTCTACAACGTCTTCTACGAGGTGTTCACCGTCTGCACGTCCATCGTGGCTCAAGGGAACAACGGGCACGTTCTTTCGACTGAAAGATTGAGCTCATTTCGTTGCAGAACGCTCTATCATGCCCGCAACCTGGACTTTGGCTTGTTCCTCGGCTGGGATTACCGCCGTCACGACTGGCAGCTGTCGGCGGTCCTGCGGAAGATGATCGTGAACATCAACTGGATGAAGAACGGGAAGCTGGTCTTTAAGTCGAACAATTTTGCCGGCTTCACTGGAGTCTACAACGGATTGAAGGTTCGTTCCGATTGTTTGTTCTTTAGATATTCAATTATTTTATTATTTAGCCCTCGACGTTCACGATCACGGCGAACGAGCGGTTCGGGATCGCGGGCGGCTTCTACGGAATGCTCCGCTACGTGCTCGGCCTGGAGCCGAACGGCCGCTTCATGACGTGGCTTGTGCGCGAAACCTTGGAGCAATCGAACAGTTCGTGCACTCACCCCATCTCTCCCAACTGTCTTTGTTCAGCCTACGACGAAGCGGTGGACTTTTTGAGCAACACGCCGATCCTCTCGCCCGTCTACTACATTGTGGGCGGAAACAAGTCGTTCGAGGGCGCGATCATCCACCGCTCGCTCAACGCCACCGATCTGCTCGTCGAAATGGACCCCAACTCGCCGAACGGCTGGTATCTGCTGCAGACCAACTACGATCAGGGCACGGAGGTGAGTGGAGGGAAAAAGGAATCAGTGGGAGATCAGCGAGAGAAACCTGAATAGAATTCCGCTTCGATTCTTTTGCCATCTGATCTCACATGTCGTTCGTTTCAGCCGCTCTTCATCGACGATCGTGACACCCCCGGCAACGTGAGCATTTAGCAGTCTTCTTCCTTTCATTCTGTTGTTTGCAGGCGTGCATGCAAATGCTGACCCAAGGGAACGTCGGCTTCCAGGGCATCTTCAACGTCCTCTCCTCTCGCACCAACTTGAACAAATTGACCACTTACACAGGTGAGTACGAGCTGGAGTAGACTGGAGTGATCGTTGCGATCGTTTAGTGTTGATGAGCACGGGATCGAACGCGTTCGAGACGCACATCCAATCCTGCCCCGGCTACTGCTGGCCGTGGTAAAAGAGGTTCTTTTGCGGTGAATAAACGAATGTAATCTTCGTTTGAGTGGTGTTTTGTTACACAGTAAGTGAGGGGAAGCGGCGGTCGTCTGGTGAACCCGTTCCGCCAGACACCGTTCTTTACATTTGTTTTTGAATTCTACGGCCAAAAGTCGCGGCTTGTGACCTTCGGTTTCTGCACGTAACCAGTTGTCGGTATATTTTGTGGTGCTTCGTACCACTCGTAGCCATTGGGTGAGAGTGTAGCGGATGCCCGAACATTCGCGATCACCTGTTGACCGCAAACAACTGCTTTTTTCGCCGAATGTTGCGTTCGAGGTCGCCTCTGATCTCCGCTTGTTCCCGTCCAAATACAACAGAAGATGAACGCGGTGGCAAACTTCAATTCTCGCTTCCTTTTACGTCACTGGCCGCACCCGGCGGTCAAACATCGGCCATCATCAAAGAACAAAGGATTTACACGCATCTTCGGCAAAACCTTTACACGGAAGGCGGACAAAAATAAGTGACGAATCCAACAGATGAAAATTTCTTGATGACGAGTGAGCACAAGGAAGTCAAACAAGCGACGGAGAGTTCAATGCAACAAGCGTAATTCAGCCAAAGGTTCACTTTACAACAAAAATCAACGGCAAGAAGTCGGATTATCGCGGCGAAGGATGAGTGATGACCTTCGGGCGGTACTTCTCGTTGAAGGCGAGGTCGAACTGATTGTTGAGCTTTGTGAAGTGGGTGGTGGTCACGTGGAACGGAGCGGGCGTCGACGGGTGCACGTAGACGGACCGTTTGATGCGGAAGTAGTAGGGGACGTAGATGGCGAGTATCGAGTACACGAACATCAACTAAATGCCATCAGTTATTCTAATCATTCGTCTATTTATGTACCAAATACGTCCACTCGGCAAAGACGAGCAGTTCGGCCGGCGACTGGGCGACGAAGTTGCGAACGATGGCGTTCAGCGACAGGTAGACGCTCTCGGTGACCACGTGCGAGAGGATGAACGGCAGGATGACCCGCGTGGACTGGTGGTTTTCCTTTAGTTGGTACGTCTTGGACAGCGTGTAGTTCACGCCCGTCTCTCGTTTGTCTTGCGCACTGCAATCAAGCTAATAGAACTGTTAGATTAAGAGGAGCGTACTTGTAGAACAGCCGACCGTTCAAGGCAAACAAGAAGATGTCGATCAAGAGGATTGGGATGTTGGCAAAAGCCAGCAAAGTGATCGTGTTGCCCAGCGGACGGACGGTCGGAATGGAGGTGAGTGTGCAGAACTCGTGCTTTGAGGACCAGTCGACGTTTTGCAGCGAGTAGCCGGCGAACACGGCCGCACTGCACAGCTGGAACGGACGATTGGCGAGTAGTATTTGACGGATGAGTTGTGGGTTTATCCGAAGACTCGTGGTATTCAACACTCATCTACCGCTTGCCACGCTTTAATTAAACGAAAACAACTTACGATAAACCCGAAGATGATGTTCGAGAGGCGCGGACTCATGTACTCATAGCGCCGCACCCACAGCATCGCGACCATTCGCTCGATCGTGATCCCGCCGTGGATGAGCGTGTAGGCGGGGAAGCAGACGAACGTGGGCGAGCGGATCAGCAGGCACTGCCACGCCGTCCACTTCAGGTCGCAGGGCGAGTCAGTCCAGCTGAGTCGAAAGCGGCGATACTGAACGAAGGCAATCAATAAAACACAAGGAAGAGAACGAACCTCGTGGCTCAACTGAATCAAGAGTGTGCACGTCATTTGCAGCGTGGACAAACAAGCGAGAAAGAAGAAGATACGCTGCAAACTCCTCATTCATCTGTGGATTGAATGCAATTGATTGCTTGCCTGAAGGTTCTTGTGTATGGGCGTCAGTTTTGCGTTCCGCTTCCGCCAGTACACGTGCACAAAGGTGTAGATGACGGCAATCGCGGAGAGCATCTGCGCGCAGTCGGCCAGGTGAAGTGCTGTGTTCGTGTAGAGCTGCACCACCGACGAGCAGTTCTCGCTTGACGACGACGGCGGGAGCGTGAAGGGAAGAGCAGACATTTCGATGTCGATCCAAGCAGTCAGATTTTGATGCTGAAAGCAAGAGGGATTAAGTCACACGCACGCTCGTTCAAGCAACACATTGAATTCGAAGAACACGCGACCACCTTCTCTCTTGAATCTTGTACCCTCAAGGACAGACTGTCGCCTGCTTGTTGACGGACAACGACTTCAAACGGGGGCGTCCGCTAAGCAATCAGAAATCACTCGTTCGATTGTAGCCGGGCGGGCAGAAAGAAGACGGACGGTCCAATGGTCGGCGGACAACAAACACAATTCCCGCAGACTTTCGGGAACATACCGCACAAAGTTGAAGTGCTTAGGGCGCAATAAATCCTTCTGACTTTTAACTCAACGGTTTTTACTGTTCTCTCCGTTTGTTCCTTTGCACTCGATGTTATTCAGTCGTCTACGCCATCTCCCACCGCTTGGGCTTTGCTCTGGACAAAGAGAAGCACTGATCGCGTCGCTGGGGCTCCAATTCGCCGTGCGGACTCCAAAACACGACGGAAACTCGTGCCAGCCCCGGCGGGGGTATTTTGGGCGCCCTTTTGAGTGCAAAACGAAAAGGAGACTAACAAACCCGGGTGGTTTCCTTTCTTTCTGATCTTTCGACTCCACAGTCTTTCTTAGCCACGTGCAAACTCACTCGATCGTCGCCAATTCGAGCGGTCGAACGGATGGAAGAGCGGAATGAGCGGCAAACAACTCTTGATTGTTGTTCGTGTTGCTGTCGATGAACGCCTGATCGAATGTCTGATCCAACGCCTTGAAGTAGCGAATCATGCGGTCGAACTGCCCGCTCGGTCCGACGACTCGGTCGTTGCGCGGTCGAAAGCCGTGCGGCAGCCAGACGCCCGCGATCGTGTATACGCAGACCAGCTAAAAGAAGCCGTTAATGGAGTTAAAAGCGAGCGATTTCGAATGGAATACGGTCGGTAAGCGGAAGCTCGACTAAACGAATGCCCTCTTCAATATCTACGGTAAGAAATGAATGAGATCTTTTGCTCCCATGCTTCTGCTCCCGTTTTGGACCGCGAATTGGAGCTCCCGCCCGCGTTCTTGCGAAAACCACGCGAGTCATTCGTACTCTTCGCACTTCAAACTGAATGGAGAGCAAAACATCCGCGTTTCGAAAGGCAGAAAACGGAAGAGAGCATTGTGCTTTGTAAAGGAAGGCGCTCCATCACTCGTTCGCTTACCACGTACGACCACTCGGCGACGAGCACGAACTGCCGTTGGTCCATGCGGAAATACGAGCGAGCCGCCGCGTTCACTACAAAGTAGACGCCTTCAGTGAGGAGATGGCAGAAGAAGAGCGAGAGGATGATTCGCGTAGTGATCAGGTTCTCGCGTGTTTGATACACGTGGCTGAGGCTGTATTCTTCGACTGCATCAAGGCTAAACGAAGAAAGAATTGAATAAAGCATGGGTGGGACGAACCGCCGCATTTGCCGCTTGTTGAAGTGCATGAGAGCGACGTCGGCCGCGCACAACGGAATGTTCACGCCGACGAGCGCCCAGACGAGCCACTTGATCGACGCCATGCCGGGCACATTCGAGCGGATGCAGTAGTCGAGTTGGCCCGTCCAGTCGACGTCCCGCAGCAGGTAGAAGGCGACCAGGAGGGCGGTGCAGAAGACGGCCGCCAGCAGCACGCAGCCGAGCCAAACGCCCGTCCGCTCGTACCGTCGATTCAAGACGGAGGCAACGCTCCGCTCGATCGTGACCGCAAAGTGGAGCAGAGTGAACGATGTGTACGTGAAGAAGAGCGGCAGGCGGCACACAACACACTCCCACGCGATCCAATGGCGATCACACGGGTCAACAAGGTGCCGTTTATACTAAACAACAAGAGGTGAGGCTTGTAAGAAGACGGAAGCAATGATAATGAAATATCTTATGCTCTCACTGGTCGCTCACCTCGTGAATGAGATGCACATTGATGATGCCTATTGAATTAAAGAGGCAGAGGCCGGTGGTCACGTAGATGAGCAGCTGAATACTCGACATCAGCCAAGCGAGACGTTCGAAACGAACCCTGAGATTGACGTGCATTGGCACCTTCTTCGTTCGTCCCTTCCGAACGACGTAGACGACGAGGAAAAAGAGGAGCGAAACGACGGAGCAGAGGACTTGCGCCCAGTCGGCTCCGCGCAGCCACTCGTCCGCGTAGATGGCCGCCCGCTTCGAGCAGTTCGGATCGGAGAGCGACAGCGAGGACAAAGACGATGGATAATCGAAGGAGTCGTTCATATCGTCGGTCTGGGAACAAAAGAAAATGACAGCGGAAGGGAAGAACGGAATAATTGCCTTCCGCGTCTGGAAGACCACGCAGTACAAATTGAAAGGTAAATGGCGCGTCTTCAACTGAGAGAGAGGCAAATTCAACCTTCACTGTTCCTTCCTTCCGTAGCAAACCGGATGTCGACGTGACTCACGAACAGACCGGTTAAATGAATGAAACATGCGGAAGGAAGGAAAAGAAACCGTAGGTCCAACTGCTAACCCGGAGAAACAAAGAGAGGAAGTGATGAGCAACCCCCAAACGTCCCAACCGTTCAGCTGTTCACGGAAGCAGCTGGCGGTTAATTGCCGCTTTTGGTCTCTCGGAAGCAAGCAAGCAGGAAATCCGCGGGCATTCCACTCGTCAACGTTGACATTTGAAACGACCGCTCGGGTAATTAATTCGATACTTCCAGCCACGTTTTAGAGAAGAAGGAACGAGACGAAAGGCCAATGGAACGACGACAAACGAGAAGCCGCTTATTAGCTCCCGCAGGTGGAATCGGAACGACGAACAGCGAGCTTACTTCCGCTTGTCGATGAGTGGAAGAATTCGGAGCACGTCAATTTGATGAAGAGGTTGGTAAGGTGCTTGCTGACGAGACGCGGAAATGGAAAAACGGTAGTCAAAGACGAAGGATAAAATTAAAGCTGCTGCCTCCGTTTTATCCAGCAAGGGTAAGCAATGATCGAGCGGTGGTAGGCAGGTAATCGAATTCCTGACTCATTTGTCACTTGTGCCCATGCCCTTCGATCTGTACTTTTGAGGGCAGAAGGAAGGAACGTCCACTTCCACGAATCCCTTGGTTTCTTCCGCCTTCTCTCTTCGGCCACGCGGAAGTCTCAGATTTTGAAATTCTTCGACTTCTGGACGATCAAATCTCCCCCACACCGCCGAAGACAAACCCCGGCTGAAAGCAAAGTCGTCAGCAATCGAATCAATTCGAAAGAGTCACGACAATCGAATCAAACAGCTTAGACAGGGAAAGACTGCGCTTTGATCCTTGTCGCCTTCAGCCTGTCGGTCAGAAATGCAGAATGCGGGCCCGTTCGACTCTCCTTGATGTTTGCCTTCAATTGTGCACCGTTTTGTTGCGTAACTTGGACGAGCTAAGCATCCATGTGCGTCACGAGTGACGAAAATAGACGGCGTTTATTTTACTAACAAAAACGGATAACTGCATCAAACGGATGGCTAAAAGTTGGTTGAGCAAGGCACTGCAAAGGTAGTCAGATGAATCACGAAGCTGTCGAGAACTGAAGAGTACGAGAACATTCCAAATCGAAGCGTAAGAAGATCCGTTGAGCGATAGACCGAAGAGGAACCCAATTGAACGATTAACTTCTCATCGAAGAGGAGGTGAGTAAGTGGGTGGACGGGCAGGAAGTGAGGTCAACAACGAACAAATAAACGAGGACTGAAAGCCGCGTGGAGTAACTGGATAGCGGAGATGAACGAGCGGCTTCATCCCGCGAACACGTCCTTGAGGTCTTTGAACAAGTCGGTCATGAACTTCGGGTGGCCGCTCTCGTCCTTCGGCTCGTCTTCTTTCGGCTTCGGGGCGGCCGGAGCGGTCGGGTCGGCGGAAGCGGTCGAACTGCCCGAATTCTCGGCCGGTTTCTGCGAGGTATCCTGCAAACCGAAAAGAATGAGAGGCGAGTGGAATGAGGTGAACAACCGCCGGCTTCTGCTCTCCGCTCGTCGACTGAACGGCGGACTCGGGCTCCGGCTCCAGGCCGAGCCGCAGCGGAAGCATCTCGAGCTTCCGGCTATCCTTTATGTCCGTGGATTCGGCGGTCGGCTGCTCGCCGCCGTTCGTCGCGACGCTCGCGTTGATCGCCGCCTCGGGATTCTCGTGAGTGCGCGTGGGCGGGGGCTAAACGAGCGCATGAAATGAGAAGTGGACGACTAAAAGAAATGAACGTACCGCATCCAGCGCTCCCGCATCGTCGATTTCTTCGAGCAGTGGCGGGACGGTCGAGTGCGGGCGGGGACGAGCGGTCGGCTGCTCTTCGCCGTGGGATCCTCCCGTCTCCTCCTTCTCGTGGTGGGCGAGAGCGTTCTGTTTGGCCACTTGCGCGAAGTGGGCGACGACCACGTCCTCCTTCTTCTGAAACGATTGGAGTGTCTCGACTTTCCGTCGAGACTCACCGCTTTCTGCTGCTTGTGCTCCTTGAAGATCGCCTTGACGCGCGCGTAGAGGTGGAGGAAGCGCTCGAACTCGGCGTCGCCGTCCTCGAACTCCGCCAGCAGACGCGAACAAACGTCGGCGGTCGCCGTCTTTGCGTCGCCGCTCGTCGCCGCCGGCCGCGCAGCGCGTTCGGACGCCGGCAGGACGCGCACGCTGTCGAACTGGTCGGGCTGCAAAGAGCGGGAGGTTGGACGGGAGAAACGGAAGACGAACCCGCACAATGAAGACGTTGTTGTAGATGAACGTGCGCGCGTGGTCGGCGGGGTGCTGCTGAAAAAAGCGATGAGAACCAAACGACGACTTTTGCGATCAAGCCGAAGTCTCTGACGATCAAAATGGAAAACTCACGGGCAAAAGCTGCTCGCCGCTTCCGAACTCGACGGTCTCCGCGTGGGCGGCGGCGAAAAGAACGAAGAGGATCGCCGCCGTCGCGGCAGGCACGCGGCCGAAACTCGCGGGAGTGCGCATCGTCGGCTGAAAAGCGGGAGGTTCAAAAGTCTGTTCAAGGCGATGGGAAGTCGAAAGAACGAGAGGACGGACGCGCGCTCCAACGCGAACCAAAAGCGAAAGGCGGCCGGCTGTCCATCGAACGAAAAGAACGCCGATTCGAACGCCCGCTCGCGCCAATTTCTCCGACGCCGCTTTCCGCGCGCTTTCCCACGAGCGAGCAGAAGCGCTGGACGTCGAAAGCGACACGTGCCAAAACACCCGGCCCGATTGGAACGCGTCGAGCGAAAGCAAAAAGAAACGAGCGGGACGCGCGACGGCGGCCGCGAGTTCGAGGCGATTCGAAGCGAAAAGCGGGGCCCTCGAACTTGCACCCCCGCCGTCCTCCACTCCTCATCGCCGCGTCGTTTGATTGCGCGCCGCGTCCACGACTTTCGGCCCGCTCGCCGTCCGCACGTTCATGAACCGCGCGCCAGATGCGCTCATTAACGGCGGCACGCGAACGTCCAGCGAGCGAAAGTCATGATTTTTGGCGTCAAAACAAACGAGCGGACAGCGGCCGAGCAAACGACGGCGAAGAAATCGCGGCGGCGATCGACGGAAAAAAGATTTTCTTTTGCACGGCCGCTTTGCAGACGGAAGAGGCGGATTATTACAACGGCGGCAATCTTTCCACGGTGAAGAGAGAGCAAGAAGCTCGGCGGCAGACGGAAAGAAAACAAACCGGCCGCTCGATTGACCGCCGGGAACCCACTCGAAGAAGACGGACGCGACCGGCGGCCAAGGCGACGTTCCGTTGGCTCCCGCCGGCGGCCCGACGACCCCCAACCGCGTCGGAAGGAAAACAACCGCCGGACAAGACGAGGGGCGTCGAAAAAGAGTGATTTATGCGGCGAGATGATGAAGACGGCGGCCGGAGTGAATGGAAGCGGTGGCGGCGGTGAGTCATCGCGAGGCGCCCCCGTTTCTCGTTGCAATCGGCGTCGAGTTGGCGGCGGCCGAGTGCTTTCCGCCTTCCGTTTTCCCAGCCGGCCGCGCAGTTGGAATTTTGCAAAAAATGGCGCCGGCATTTTGATTGCGCGCGCTTCAAAAACGCTTCGCTTCCGTCCGCCGCCCCGATCGCAAAGCGCAACAAAAACCGGCGGCAAAAAGCGGCCGCGCACTCGTCCCATCGGCGTCCTTCGTTAAAAATAAAAAGCGGAGCGGAGGTCGACGTCGAGTTCGGATCGCAACAAAAAATCCCGCGAGTTCACGCCGCCGACCGTCGAGGCGTCCGGCCGCCTGAAAAATTGCGGCCTCCGCTTCTCGCACTCTCGTTCGAATTAACGGCAGCACGCACGAACCGAAAACAAATTGGAGCGAAAAGCGGCGCCGTCGCGATCGCCCCCGGCGCCCCGCTCCGATCGGCACTTTTCGTGTGGCCACAAATCAAGTTGATTTATTCAATCAACAGGCCGGCCTGCCCGTCTTCCGCTCGGCCGCTTTGTTCGATTGAAAAAAAAACAATTGGGCGCCCTCCACTCGTCCGTTCGTTCGCGGGAGGGCCCAACGAAAATGATTCACTTTCATTTGAAACGAAAACAAAGATTTGTGGTCGCCCATCCGCCCGCCCGCCGGCTTTCGTCCGTTTTTATTCGGTTTTATAAGGCACTTTTTGTAAGACTGAAGAAGTCAGTGGTACAGTTTTTTGCACCTTCTCGTTTTTTTGCTCTGATTACGTTCTCCCAGGTCTGACTTAAAGATTGATGTACAATTCATGCGGTGGAAACGCCGATTTCCTGCCGAAAACTGCGGCCAAAGTAGTCGACCTCCGGTCTTCCTTGTGTCGTATGTTCGGGGCTCTCGTTCGGTTGTTTTGCGACGTGGTGGATCGAGTTGCACATGAAACAAACCGCTCTAAAACGGGCTTGTCAACAAGGTATCGCGCGTACGGGCTCGTTAACAACACAAGGAATTGCGACCAAAAAGGTGGAAAATTGGTGGTTTCTAAAACTGCTCTTTTTGACGTTCGAAGATGGTTTTGTCAAAATAATTGTACTGGGTCGGGCGAGTTACGCCTTGCACGACGTACAACAAGTCTTTGCGCTTCTAATGAACCTAAAGCCACACCAAACGAGGCGTGTCCGCCCCGGTTTACAACCTCTCGAACATCGGCCACCCAAGATGACCCAAAATTGAAAATGCTTGCTCATTCGCGTAAGCGGTGGTCGATTGATCTCAAATTGACAGTGATAAGTTCGTGCAACATCCAGCGCCCGCTTGCAAAATTTGACGGCTTGTAGTGTCTTTTGAAAGATTTTACGGCAGGGTTGATTTTGGTCGAAAACGGTCGACATTTGACGTCACATCTTGATTTTTCACGACTTTGGGCTCGCAAGTGGCACATCAAATGAATCTTTCAGCTCAGGGCTTTCAAGTCAGCACAAAAACGACAACTTCAACTTTTTGACCCAAAGCCATAAAGACCCCCCTTTGCTTCAAAAGACCCAATTTCCTGCCATCAACATCTCTGTTGGTCAAAGGTTTCTGCAACTGCATTGTGGACAAAAGTTGGTCTCACGGCCCGAGTGAACCTAGAAATTGCAAAACCAGATTCTCGAATCGTCAGCTATTGCTGTGTTGCCAGTGTCAAATTTCACTTCTCTTTGACGTCGTTTGCTGGTGTAGCAAATGAATAGTTGACGTTAAAGGACAGGATATTGCCTCAAACACGCCTTTATAATGTTATCAATTTGACAAGCAATTGATTGCGGTGTGTGCAGTTGAAAACAAAACCGAAAGAAAAGATTTTCGCTTTTGAGTCATTCCGGGCGGTTCATGTTTACGAGGCCGAAGTGGGGGGCGGACACGCTTCGTTTGGTCTGAATTTATATTCATTAGAACCGCAAATGTTTGTTCTACATCGTGCAAGGCGTAACTCGCCCGACACAAGGGAAATGTTTCGAGAAAACTAGCTCTGAACGTCAAAAACGGCCGTTTTCGAGGTGGCCATTTTTGGACGTTTTCAACCGCCATTTTCTTCGTTCTCAACGGTTTGGTTTGTGCAATAGCTTGTTGGAAAGCCTGTTTTCAGACGATTCTTTGCAGGTATAATTCGCTTTATGACGCAGCCGAACAACCGAGCTGGAAGCTCGAGACCGCCAAGGCCCAAAATCTCGAGGTCGACCACTTTGGCCGCAGTTTCGACCGGAAATCGGCCTTTCCACCGTATGAATTGTACATCAATCTTCAAGTCAGACCTGAGAGAACGTAATCAAAGCAAAAAATCGTAAGGTCCAAAAAAGCTGTACCAACAGGCGGCGGAATTTCTTCATTTTTACGGACAACGCCTTTTATGGCCTTTGATCAATCTTCGGCGCATCGTGGGTGTCCCCGAATTCCTCTCCGGCTGGACGTTTGCAGCGGTGGCCGGACCGTGCAAAAAACAACTCCTGACCGGACGTCTTGCAGGCAATCGTTTTCGGATGACAGACGAGGGGCCGTTCGAGTGGAGAACAAAGGCGGTCGGGAGTCACATTCGCGTTGATTCGCGTTGATGACGAAAGCGAACAAAAACAACTGGACCGCTGCTGACTCATCCGCTCGTTCCGGGAGGTCAGAGAACGCAAAAGCGAAGCAAACGAGCAATGAATGAACGATGGGAGGTGGACGGAAGGATTAGTCGAAAATAAAATTCGGTTGCATCTTTGTTTGTGAATCACTTCCGGTTTCGTTCTGTGCAGACACTTTGTTTGGACCGGTCGCAGTGTTACTCAGTTTTTGACCGCATGACCGACCAACTTCTGTTCAGATTCTCATTTCCGCCGAGATTCCCGTCACTTGCACCGGCCGAGCGGTAAGAGAGCGGCACAAGTCGTGAGGTTTGTTCTCCGAATGTCGGACAAAGAGGAGAATCAATGGGAACGGAGATGCACCTGTACCTCCAGCCATGTGAGGCCCCTGCGTACTGAGCGTACCGCAGCTTCTGGCCGGCCGCACGCAAAAGAAATCTCGCGAATTCGGAGTTTGCGGCGAACTTTCGAACGCGAGCGCCGAATCGCAGCGAATTACGGGCAACACGAAGCCGAAATCCACCTGCCGGACTCAAAAACCGCGGCTTCATCGAGAATTTAACGAAATTCGTCATTGATTGCTTCGTTGGTGGTCCCGACCATCGCTCAAACGGGCAAGCATTTGTTTACGCAATTCTACTCGTCAGACAGCTGCCGCAAGCAACTTTGTTGTTGTTGTCGTCTGCAATTGAGTTGTTGTTCCCGCTACTCGGTATCGAAACAATTATTCTGCAAACCCGTTGGTTACCAAACCAGTTGGCTGAATAAAACAACGAGTTTTCCATTCACTCGCCGCTTCTACAGAAACTACACGTTTCCACGAACCACCACCGGCACACTCGGCAGGTGGTCTTTCAACCGCAGGTTCAACGTTCGCCTTGGCTACAGCGAAAGGCGGCTAATCGAATCGACTGTCGAACTCCGGCAATTTAATTCGCCAAAATCGCTCCTTGCTGTTCTCACTTCTTTCTTTCTTTTCGTTCGTTCGAGTAATCGGATGGAGGAAGTCGCGGGACCGCCGCCCGTCTGGCTGCTGGCCGCTCAAGCCGTCGAGCTGCTCCTGCTCTTCGTCTCCGTCGGCTTGGCGTCTGTGATCCAACGGGCCGTCCTCAAACACCGCCTCTTCCACGAGCACCTCCGCCTTCTGCTCACGATGATGGGCGCTTGTTGGTTCTTGCTGACGTTCAGCCGCATCGTCGCGATCGTCGACCAATTCTTCTTTCCGGAGGCGATGAGTAAGTGGGCATAAAAGAGGAGGTTGTATAAGCGGTACACACGTCTGAACGCTTTTGAGCTTCCCGGTTATCTGTTTTCTATTATTTTACGTCGAATGGCGTTTTATTCATTCGTCAACCTGCCGCTTCTCCCGACTTCCAGTCAACTGCTCGCTTGTTTGCAGTGGAGCACTCGTTGTTCATCCTCAAATGGCCGCACTTGCTGCCGGAAGCCGCCCGCATCGCCTTTAGCGGAATGATCCCTTGCCTTGCGATCATCGTGATCGGCGAGCGGATCGTTGCGTCGTCCATGCTGGAAACCTACGAGAAGATCCACCATCCGTTCGTTGTGATCTTCGTTACGCTGGCGACCGTTCCGCTCGCCCTTGCCGCAACTTTCTATTGTGAGTTACTGCCATCCTCTACTTTTAATCGCGTTTTCTAGGCGTCACGAAAAGCTTCAGCAGAATTGCGATCGTGGGCGCCGTCTTGAGTTTGTGCGTTCTTTGGGTGAGTTTGAACAACCAACAGTCACTCGGTTATGGTTGACGAAGCTCTGAAGAGAACACATTTGACAGAAAAGCCGCTAGACATCAACAATCACTCGAATACTTTAGGCATTCGTGCTCGTGGATCGCTGGAATCGTCGGAAGTTTCACCTGTTCACCACGGTGGGCACCAACTACTCGCTCAATCAACGAGTATGTTCAAGGGAGAAGATGATCAGATGCTCGTCTCGTTTGTAGTTCCAAGTATCCGAGAACATCCGCGCCGCCGGCATCATCTACCCGTGCACCATCTACGGATGCATTGGAGCGGAGTTCGGCGCGTTGATCTACATTTCTGCGAACTACGTCCGAGATCTCGAGAAGGTGCGGTTTTGGTTGAATGAAACTGAATCGGACGGCGGAAATCAAGGCACGAGCCACAAATCCAGAAACAATGAGTATTTGCCCGAAATTATCTTTAGTCAACTCGCTTCTGCTTTAATCACCATTTGTTCTTGCAGATGTTCGTACTCCGGATCGTGTTCAACTTCTACATTTGCGGCTTCACGGTCGGGTTGATTCTGCTGACGGTCCGGAGCGCCCACGTATGGCGGCAAGATTTCGCCCAACAGCTGCGCGACTTGGGGCATTGCGTCTTCTGTCCGAATCGAATTCGAATGCTGCGAAAGGAGTCGCTCCGGGCGAGGATTCGCTCCACGGACGGCGTCCAGCTGGCGTTCTCGCTGGACGAGGAGGGCCGCCGCCACTTCGATCAGCTGGCCGACGCGTGGGGCGGGCCGCCTGTTACGGCGACCGTCGATGAGCGTCGTTTGTGATTAGTTTTAGCAGCTTTCAACGGAGTAAACGAATGTGTGATCAATTTGTGTTCGTTGAACGCTTGAAACTCTACGGTCAAAACGCAAACAAGAAAACAAACAATTGTGTGAAAGCCGTTCACTTTACTGGACCATTTAAACACGCTCATCAATCACCCAACAGTCAAGCGATGATCACGACCCCTTCCCGTCCCGCTCATCGCTCTCGGCGCGCCGCTCGACCAGGCGGAAGTACGTGGCGCACTGGACGGCGAGCAGGATGAACCAGCAGTGGGCGGCGATGGAGAGCAGAAAGAAGACGAAGAAGACGGAGGCCACGATCGAGATCACTGGAAGCGGGAGATCAGAGCGAGTTGAAGAGGAGAAGGCGCACTGGACTTGAACTGCAGCGAGAAGCGACTGGCGGCGTCCGTGAGGCGTTTGTGGAGCTCCAGCTCGAGGTCCTGCAAACGAAGAATGAGGAAGCGAGGAGTCCCGACGCACCTGGCCGGAGAAGGAGTTGGGGTCGTAGGCCGCGCACGCCATCCAGGCGGCCAGCAGCAGCAGGAAGGAGGTGGTGATCAGCTGGAGTGGCTGCAATCAGGGCGGCCGTCCGATCGGGCCACTTACGGAGAGGACGACGAACGGCTGGATGAACGCCGGCCGCTCCGCGTGCACGCCGTAGAAGAGCGAGGCGAACGCACACGAGTCGACCACGAGGAAGAGCAGCTCCCAGTCCCAGGCGGTCTCCGAGTAGCCCGCGATCTTCATCCCGAGGTTCGTCACGATGAAGAAGGCCGAAATGTACGCCACCACGTACGTCCCTCTCTACAAGCGGCGGGAGTTGGAGATGCGAGCAACGAACAGCTTGAATGGAAGGGAGAACTCGCCTTCACATGGACCGCTCGGCAGCAGCAGCGGTCGGCGCCCTCGAAGTCGGCCGGCCGGGGCGCCGCGCTCTCGACCTCCGCGCTCGTGGGCGGGAGGGTCGCCACTTGGGCCTCCACTTCGAGCATCCCGCCGACGAGTCGAATGGCCGCTCGATTTCGATCGATCGCCCGGTTGTCCGCTCGAAGGTTGCGGGGAGGAAGTTCGCGCGAGTGAGCGACTGCCGTAATCCCCGCGCGTCGGCGGCGGAGAAGTGAGAAACACGCGCGCGCATTCTCTCCGTCTTGACCATCGAGTTGTTCTCGCGGCCATAATCCTCCGTTTACCCACCCGCTCGTGCATTTTGCAAGAGGCGATTGACCGATCTCTTCTTCTCGTAAGTTTGTTGTTGTTTTGAGCGCGTACAGGTGGAGGGACTTGACTTTTGGTACAAAAACAAATTGACGTGTACACTCGATGGTAACCGAAAAAGCGTTGAGCGAGCTGGATGGCCGACCTTCGTGGGGCAAAAGGTGGTGTTTGCAGCTGAAGTATTCAAACTGCAGCCTCACGCGTTCTTCCTCGTCATTCGACGACTGTTGTGGAAACTGCGAAAGTCGCCAGTGGAACTCGACTGCCAGTTGCTTTCCGTGCAGCTGCCATTTGCGAGGTCGCGGGGATTTACGGATGGGTGGAAAGACGCCTCTTTGTGTTGTCTTTCACTCACAGTTTGTGCGTTGAGGACGAAAAGCATAACGTGTGAGCGAAAGTCTTCCCAAACGACTTGTGACTGTTTTACGGCCATCAGCGTGCGTGAGTCACTCGCCCACGACCCCATTCGGAACGGAGAGCTCGTTCGCGAGTGCTGGCCACACCTGTTGACGATCGTCAAAAACAAGGCGAGCGACGAGGAGTGGAAGGTGAACGCATAGATCATCGTGTTTTGCGAAACGCCTATGAGTGGTTTCTTTTTCTGCTTTTATTGACCTGTTCGTCTTTTGGACCGCGCGTACTACTCAAACCTCTAACGGCCGTTAGTTTTGCGCGTTGAACTCCACTTGTTTTTGCAACGAAGAGGCCGAGCTGGCAAAATCATGGCTTATTTGTTGTGGTGTAAAAGCAACACCCAACTATCCGTTTTTAACGTCTAGTGCAGATATAACGTTGAAACCGCTTATCCCGTGTGAGCCATCGAAACATATTCGTGAGCATACACCTTAATTCACTCATTAAGATTGAATACATTCTCTCGCGAATTTTGGTACAATGGTTAAATTAAGAGGGAAATTTCGCGATGTTCAAGGCCTTCATGGTTGCCAGCTACCCGAAAATTACGAGGATGTGCAGTGGCTTGATGAAGGCGGGCAAGCAGTCGTTTAGTAAGTGGTCTTATGACATTCTTTCTCTCATGTGTTTGCAGCACCGCCCGGCTGGGTCTAAAGAAAGTCGCCATCAAGCGATACAAACGGCCGTTCGACAATGTCAAGACCGCAGAGAACGCTTACCGAGAATTGATTCTGATGAAGTCGATAGATTACCCATACGTAAGCTGATGTTCCTTTAATTTTCCACTTGTTTTGGGTTAGTTTCTAACCTTAGACGACGTGTTTACTCCAGCCGAAAAACTCGCGGATTTCAATGATTTCTACATGGTAGCAAACTTGTCCGGCAAAACTCTGGAAGCGTTGTTGCAAAGACCAAAGCCTATCGGCCCTTTTGCTACGCGCTCGATCATAAAGCAGATTCTGGATGCCCTTGCCTACTTGCACGAACACGACATTATTCATCGGGTACCCGTTAAAGCTGAGCTGATTCAAAACCATACGTTTATTTAGGACCTGCATCCAAAAAACATCCTTGCGGACGGGTCTCTCAACGTCAAATTGATTGATTTCGGTCTTTCAACCGAAGACAAGAGCGGATTGACGAATGTGAAGGACCTTACGAGTTACGTGATCGCCAAACACTATCGTGCTCCCGAAGTGATTCGCGAAGAGAAGTACACCAAGAGCGGTAAGCAGATCAAAAGCAACCGAACGTGTTCTTTTTCAGTGGATGTTTGGGCGGCCGGCTGCATTCTGTACGAACTTTTCGAAAGGAAGCCTCTTTTCGAAGGCGTCAAAGAAGAACACGTCAAAAAACAACAGGAAGAGCTTTTCGGTTAGACCTTCCATGTAATTTTCCTTGATTGTCGTTTGCAGGCGACGAGAACCGAGCAAAAGCTACCGTTACGAAGCTCCTCTCATACAATTCTTTCAGGATTTTGAGCGTAGGTTCGTAGTTCGCTACATTACGAAGGTTTTATTTTCTCACTTGAAGAACCTTCGCACGTCACTGATGACATGGGTAAAAAGAAGATTATAGCGACCACACGTGCGTATCAATAACCGCAATGAGCTCTTTTTATAGGTTTTAGTGAAACCAATCCGCGATTTGTTTTTCCGAATGATGGCCTTTGACCCAACGAATCGAATCCGAGCGGTTGACGCGTACACACATCCTGTTATTGATGGGCAGCCTACGTCGAACTATTCCGTCCCCCAAAAACTTTCGTACACCCTAGGGGATGCAACCGTTGAGCATGAGGATGAATGGAAGAAGTTGCTTTTTGATCATTTGAAAAGCGGAACAAAGGTGGCGTCGGTGTGGTGGGACTTACAGAATCACCCGTCGCCGCCCACAAGTGCGTGGATTCCTTCATTTCAATCGAAGTGTCAAGCAGGTGCGCGCAATGAATTGTTCAGACGCTATGATCTTTACCTCGTTTAGATCCCAACTTTTCTGACGAACACGCGCTTTCTTACACCCGCTGCGCCTTCCGTCCTTTCAACGAAGAGAAGCTCGTTGTTCGTGTGCTGTTGGCCGACTATCGCAAAGCAGTGAAAGATATCAACCATGCGACTTACGACGAGTTCTCTCCAGAAGTTCGCCACTACATATACGTCAACCATATCTACTGGACCGACCTTGATTATGAAAAACGCTACGAGAAATACGCAGCTGACATCCGACAGTTGCAGTTGATGAAAGAAAACTTGGGTTTGCCTCTTCTCATTATCGACGATTCTGATTTGCGCGAATGGGAGTGGCTACACGTCAGGGCAAAATGATAATTCTTGCTCGTGAACAATTTCATTTCTAGGGTAATCGGAAAGTGGAGGTTTTGAATCAGCGTGCGCACGAATTTGGTATTCGATTGAACGCTTTTATCGAAGCCCTTGAACATCTTGGCGTTGACGACTACGAATTGCATTTTTCGCTGATGAGTTTCTATCCGTGTGTTGGTTGTAAAAATTGCGTGGTTTGTTATCATTTTTTACATGATACTTGGGTTTTCTAGGCTTCTCTAAAGGACCTTATTCGTGTTTTCAAGCATACCGTTGTAAATCTGCCTCCTTTGTTGACATTCGCGGTAATCGCGGACGTAAAATCCGCGTGCGAAAACTACGCTACCATTGCCCACTCAGGTATGCAAATGCGTGTAATCAAGCATCTTACCGTCTTTTAAGCTTCGGAGTGCAAAAGACGGCAGACTGCCTGCACGGTTATCATCTGTAAGTTGTCCTTTAAAATTGCGTAATATCAAAGAAAATAGGTCAAAAAGCGGCACTCAAAGCTTCTCTGGAAGCAAAGGAAGGCAGAAGTATTGCTTCAGAAAATGACCTCGGGACGTCAACGACCCGTTATTTCACTCTACATCCTACAAAGGAAATCGACAACAACGATAAAGCGGTCGAGAAAGCGTCCGGGACCAATGAAACCCGAAAAATCAAAAGGGAAACAATTAGCAATACGGAAACGAAGGTGAGTATTATTTTTTGAATTTTTCGTTTCTTTGTTAATGTTTAGAATGCAGCGCTTTGCATTCGTTCGTCATCGAATAGCCGCCGCTTGTGGATCTTCTACCGCGACGGCTCGCTTTTAGCTTTCGACAGAAACGACGACAGCCACAAGTTCGTAGTGACTTCCCAGAAGCGTTCTAATGTTCTATTGAGTAGGATCTTCCGCCCCAAAAGCCGCAAATGCGAAAATGTAGCGGATTTTGTGGTCGTGAATTCCACTACGATTATCGTACTTGAATGGAACTATCTTGTATTGGTTCGCTTGTATCCTGCGGACGAGCAATACGATGCGGTCGTCTTGGAACGAAGCGGCGCATTTGCGTACATCTTCACAGAAATCACTGGAAACGACGTGGATGTGCCGCAGTTGGTACTCAATCAGGACTACGCAGAAGAACTTCGATTCACTCGTTTGGACCTTGATGAACCCGAATGCCGATTGGTTTGGAGTTATCATGGGGGACCCGAACTCACCAGAAGTTTCTACCACTTTGGAAAATCCGGCTTGTTGTACGGCATAAGGCGCAATTCTCCCTCAGTTTTGTTCACTTTTTACTTATCGAAGAAAATGGGCAAGGCTACAGAAACCATGCCACGTGACGTTCCGTCTTTTTCAACACGCTACTCATTTCACAAATCGTAAATCTGCTTAAAAAAAGCAGTTAAAACCCAAAATATTTCAGAAAAAAACAAGATTTTGATTCGAAAGTTAGGATAGATAGGGTATGTTTCGTCTAACTTGACAATAACGCTTATAATTGCAGGAGCGCGGTATCAGAGCTTTTTGGTCACCAACCCACGTGTACAGCTATGGATTTGAGATTGTTGAAGGAGCTTTGCAATATTCCATCCACCGCTGCCACTTGGAAAAACCGCAGTGGGAAAGAATAGGTTTTGTGAAAGCGCCAATCCTGCACTTTTCTGCCGAAGTAAACGCAGAAACAGGAGAGGACGATAAATTGCTGGTGATCACCATGAAAGACGGAGATGAACCTGAATTGCTGGAACTTCAGTTGTAAGTTCTTTTCCTCTGAAATAATTGCTCCCGTCTGTTAGGCCATCGAGCTCACGCGCGCAGACTGCTGCAGACAGTCGGGCGTACTCAAACCTGACGCCCGACAATTCTGAACTCGGCTCATCCTCCATGATAACTGATTACTTGTCTGACGAACGAGAAGGATATGCTAGTTCCCTCGAAAGCACACGAGCAGAATACGAACCAGTGATGCTTGAAGCAGCCATAGTGATGTCCAATATAAAAAAGGAAGTCGAGCGCAAAGTACGAACTATTTTCCAATTTCCGACAAGACATTTGTTCGTTTACAGGTTTTGAATGCATCAGACTTCAAGGTGGTCAATTTGCACAGAAAACCAACCACATACGAAGAATTGGGACTCGAAAACGACATCAAAATCACAAATATAAAACGAGAAATAATGGAATTTGAGAGGGAAGTACGTATTATCTTTAATTTAACCAAACTCTGGTTTGATTGCAGATAATTGCTAAATTCTCCATGAAATCTATGCAGAAAGAGACTGAACAGCGTTCGCTCGGCCTTTGCCAGAACATTGGACGAACACTTTTGGTGCGTGTCCACTTAGACAGCTTTAACTTTTTATTTGCAGCGGTTGTTCTCTTGCGGCAGGAGTTCGTAAGCGGAACAAAGATGGCGCTTACGATTTACAAGCATCATTTACTAGTCGTTATGTGTTCTGTTCTGCTAACAGCTATTTAAGAGTAATGCCTACATGGCTTACTTTTATCGGTCCTATTCGTATTACTATTGCTTAACCTTTGCTGAAACTCGCTGGTATTCCCACATTCGACTTTTCACTACAAAAAAAACGACATTGCAAAGACGGACGTGAAATACCGAAGAGTCTTTAACGTAAACAAGACACTCGCGAAACGAGCAGAACGATCGCCGTCTTCTGCCGCCCTCCCGACTGCCGACTGCTCGCTTTCCACGAGAAAGAAGCGAGCAGCCGGCGGTCTCGGCGGTCGCCCGACCGCCCGGACGAGCGCCCTCAATCCACGTGCGCCCGCTGCGGTCGTTCGAACCGCCGGCGAGTTTCCGGCGGTTCTTCGCGGCCACTCGCTCCGCCCGCCGCTCGTCCACTCGCCGGTCGTGCTCGAGGATTGCGGGCGGTCGACCGGCCGGGGGGTTCTTCCCTCCGTCCACTCGACGAGCAGAAATCCCACCGGAGTCCCCGCTGCCCGCCGCTCCCCGACCGCTCCCCCTTCTCTCCACTGCCGGCAGTCCGCCCACTTGCGCGCGGCCGCTGCGATCAGACCGACGGGCTCCTCGCCGCCTTCAACGGGCAGCCGCTCGATCCACGGGCAACAGCGAGCAGTGCCGCGGGCGGGCGGCCCGACTGCTCGTCCACTCGCTCCACTCGGCGCTCTTCCGGCCGGCAGTGCGGGGAGCTCCCGCCTTCTCTCCGCCGCCTTCCCGCTCGTTCCGGTCGATCGATCACTCGTGGACGTCTTCGAGCATTTCTTTGATCGCTTTGTTGTTTGTTTCGTTCGGGAGATCCCCGGGCGGGCGGCCGGCGGGGAGAACCGCGAGCGGGCGGCCGCCTTCGAGTCGCCGCGGGCCGCCCGAAAAAAGCCGGCGGCCTCCCGCACCTCGTCGAGCCGCACGGCGATCGGCTTGTGTGAAGGCGGCAAGGAGGAGCGGAGAGTCGTAGATTGTATTGTTGGTTGTGGTTGTTCGATGAAGGGGGTTGTTTGATCCACTGGGTGAAGTGGAGAGATCGATGAGGTGGAGCGACCCTTTGGTCGAGGAGTTTTCAGTGCGTTATCCTCTGCTTACCGCCTTCCTTCTTTCCGGCTCGTTTGGGCGGCGGCGGTCAAGTCGGGCGGCCGCCGTCGCCGCTCGCCGCTTTTTTCTCCCGCCCGCCGCCCGCCGCTTTCTGCTGCTTTTCGTCGTGCGTTTGGGCGCTCGACGGCCGGCATTCGGCGGGCGAGTGTCTAGTATTGGTGGATGTATGCGATGAAGAGGAATTCAAGTGAAAGGAGGTTGGTTTACGCTTTCTGTTGGTTTTTGCATCAATAAGAGGTGAAACAAATAATGAATAGGTTAAAATAATTGTCACAAATAACGAATCACGAATAATGGCAGTAATGAAATGGATTTTCGAAACCAGAGCAAGGACAAGACAATGGCAGGATCGACGGAATAATCTCTACTTACACACCGGTGTTTTCCGTTTGAACGAGGGTCTCAACAAAAATCACGAGGAGGAAATCCCCCCGATAGAATGCCCAGTGCGGAATACAAAGCATTTTGTCGTCAACAATACAAAAAGATTGTTTTTTGTATTCAAACGAGCCTACACCACTAACAATCCAGCAACAATGCGGAATTTTCCGTTCAGCATGCCCGAACAGCAAAAGAAAAAGCCGACAGTTCGCTTCCAAACGAATCAACCGGTGCCTCCGTTCCGCAAACGCCACCCACAAAGAAAGATCGAAGCAACGCAAAAGCGAAGAGCCCCGTCGAGCGGACTGGAGTGTGGGCGAGCCGACCGGCCGCCGCTCGCCGCCCGCTCTTCCCCGCGTTTCTCCCAACCGCCCACCACTCGCTGCAATGAACGACGCCCTTCTCCCTGCAGCTTCGAGTGCAACGAGTGAATGAACCGGCCTGGTGTGATGGGTGGGGATAGAGAGCGGTGACCAGGCCGTGCGTTGATCCGTCGCAAGAAGATTCGTAGACCAGCGAAAAATACAGTGGATAAGTATTTGTGTTGGAACACACGATACGGAATAAAACCGCTAATTAAATGCAATGCGGTTCTCGCCAAGCGGCAGCTATTCAATTTTCTTCGAAGCAGCCCTCTGAAGAGAAATATAGGCGGAATAAATTAATTTGTTTAGTTCGCTCATTATTACAGGAAGTGAAATTAATTTACTTCACGGAGCGATCAAAAGAAACCCACTGAATTCAGCACTGACCAAAAAAGCGAGCAGCTCTTAGCCACGAGTGATGCCCGTTGAAGTGAGTGCAGAGCAGACCGCCGATAAAGCGACTGCGGTCGACGAAGACCTGCAAGGAACTCAACGTCCGGCCGCATTTTCGCGCAGCGCTCAGCGAATAGCCACCGCTCGCTTGCAATGCAATAAAACCACTTGGTCTCCAACCGATGCTCCTGGATTACGGAATAAGCGCCTCCATTCTCCCACTTGCATTGCACGTAGAAGAAGCTCCCTCGTTTAAATCGCCTTCTTTCGACGTCCAGCTGAAGACGCGAGCGACAGCCCGACGGGTGATCGCGCCCTCGAGTTCGTTCGACCACTCGCCGGGCAGCGAGTGGCGAGAGGTGGACGGCCGACTGAATTGATGGCCGTAGCGGTCGTTTCTTTCGTGGATGAGCGGTTATCGTCAAAAAGCGATGCACAGTGGCGGAATGCAACAATGTTCCCTCTGTGTGCGGTCAGCCTCTTTGAGTTGGAAGGCCTACAAGGCAATGCAAAAAGCAAGATTATTGACGTTCTTGCAACGAAACATGTCCAAACCAAAGAATAGAGAGAGCGGAATAAAATCGCGTCATTCCCGCTGCTTTCATTGCATTTAAAATCGGCAACAGCGCCGTCCACAACTAAAAAAGATATGATTTTAAACTGCAAGCTCACCTTCACGCTACCCTTGCCACCCGTCGAAACGGATGTGCAGAAAGAAGACGAACGGCGGATAGAAAAGGTTGCAAACGAATCTGGGTTGAACTGTTCGTTGAACACAACACGGTAACTGTTCGCGCTAACAACTGCGCAAAGAAACCCGACAGACGGAATAAATTTAGCGCTAGACCCTTCGCCCACAAAGTAAAAAGCGGAGACTTCCAACGTCACTCAAACGACAAAAAAAACCACATTAATCACGTCAAACAGGCAAACAAATTGGTTCCACACCCCATTCGACAACACGCACTCGCCCGTCCGTGTTAGTCTGCTGGTTGCATTCCCGCCATCCCCACGAGATCGTCGGCTATCTTGATTCGCTCATCCTCCCACCTTCTTCGATGAACTCGCATGCTCGACCGGCCGGTCACTCGCCCCGCTCTCCTCCCGTCCACATTCTCGCCGGACTCTACGCCCGCCTGCTCACCGGCAGCAGAAGGCAGCAATTACTCGCTGCTTCCACTCAAAGACGGCGGCCGACGGGCGAGTCGTCCACTCGGCGGGGATCCCCTTCTTCCGCCATTTGAGTGGTGGACGGTGGCTGGTTCCGTGGGCAGACGGGAGTGAATGGACGGCGGTAGCAGATACTCGCCCCCGGCACTCCGAGTGGCCGCCGGTCGGTCGGCTGGCGGCTCCTCGGCGGGCCGCTCGGCGGAAGCGGGCGCGTGGCGGCGGCCGTCGAAAGAAGCCGAGTGGACGGCGAGTGGACGAGCGGCCGCCGCCGTCGACCGTCGACCGCCGAGAGCCGCGGCGATCCCAACGGTCGGTCGCCGCGAAGAAGCCGGCCGCTCGATCGAAACCGAACGCTCGTTCGATTGCGTGTTGGGGGGCGTTCTTCCCCGCAGTCCGCCGCTCCGTCCACTCCGCCCGCCCGCTTCCTCGCCGCCCTCCTCGCTGGACTCGCCGCCCGGCCGGCCGCTCGGCAGTCGGCGCGCGGATCCACGGGATCGCGGCGGCCGGGCGGCTCGTCGCCCCGCTCGTGTTCTCCCGTCCGTTCGGCCGCCCGCTCGCCGTCCGCCTTCTTCTCCGTTCGGCCGAGTGGACGAGCGGGCGGTCGGGCGCCCGCTGGACGCGGCGGAGAAGAGCGGCGAGCAGCGGGCGGATCTCCCGCACCGAGCGGCCGGCGGTCTCGCGGGCAGTCGGGGCGGCGGGCGGCTCGAGTGCGCGCGGAGGGGCGGCGGAGTGCGCACTGCGGGAACACGCGGGCGGGGGGTCGATTGGGGCAAGCGGAGCCCTCCGACCAGCCGCCCTCCTCGGGCACTCGTCTCCCCGACAGCCCGTCCACTCGTTTCTGCCCGCTGATTCGTGTGTTCGCGCCCGGCTCGGCAGTCTCCAGTGGGCAGTCGAAAGGTCGCCCACCTTCCGCGTGGTGTGTCGCCCGCTCCCTGCCGCCCGACCGGCGGAATCTCCTGCTCGTGGGCCGCCTTGATCAAGCGGCCCTCTTTTGTCGTGCCCGTCCGCCGGAGTGCTCGCGGTCCCCGTTGCGCACTGCGGGAACACGCGGGCGGGCGGCTGGGCGGCGGGCAGGCGGGCGCGTTCACTTGTACTGCCGCTGCGTGTTCGTGGTCCGGCTTTCTTTCCTATCGAGTTATTTCGAAACGTGCTTGTGAATGAAATGAATTCTGTGGACGTCTACCAATTGCGTTCGTCTGTGACGGATCGAGCAATTCGTGAGTCGTCGACCGTCGAACAAGGTCTCGCAGAGATCCGTGAAGCTTACAACAAGCTTTATTTAAAGGTGCTGCACTTGTTTTTAAGTTGCTCTTTACTGATTACTTTTAGGGTCACAATCTTGTGCGCTATTCGCCTGATGCCCGGTATGCGTACGTCTTTTTTGAAGCAAATCGGCGCATATGTGTCTACGATTCGGTTCGCAACACACAAATGTAAGTCCAGTCGTTTGATCGTTTTTAATTGTGCTTTTTAGCGTGTTCAATCCCACGTTTTCTTATCAAATGAAGATTTCCGACTTTGTGGTCGTGAACCCGACTACGATCGTTGCACTCGATGCTGAAGCTTTGACGTGGCTTCGTTTGTATCCTGCAAAGAATTCACTTGGGCGAGTGGTGTTGCAAAGGCGACCGGATCAGACGACCGCTTACGTGATCACGGAAATTAAAGGAGTGAACACGAACGTCAAACATGCGGTAGTTCAAGACGCAAAAGCCGAGGCGCTTCGATTTGTTCGCCTAAACATTGACGACGGACTTTTGCAAGTGCACCGAACGCAGCGAGCCGAAGCTCACCCATGCTACTACCACTTGAGCGAAGACGGCCATTCGCTGTACGGTTTTGCGCGGTTCCAGCCGTACACTCTTTATCAGTTTGAATTCGAAGAGGAGCAGTGGAACACCTTTAAGCTTATCGACTACAGCAAAGATGTATTCTGCCAGAAATTGTATTCGAATAATTGATCATGCTCGTTTTTAGCTGTCCTTTAACCGAGTCAACGTGTCGCAAACACACGCCTTCACCTCCGCATGGGAATTCTTTGGCGGCAGATGGCGAGCGTCGATCTTCCGCCTCAATTATAAATGCGCTAAATGGGAGCAGATTCCAGTCGCTATTGACGACATCGGCTTTGTAACTTCAATCGTTGATGCGGATACTGGACAAGAAAGTGGTTTGCTGCTTGTCAATAGTGGCTGGAAACCTAACGAAGTGAAGTTTCACCGCCTGCTTTTTCTGTGAGTCTTCTTCGCTTTCAACCATTCACTCCTTTGCAGCACGCCCGACTCGCTCATCCGCCTCGCCGTCGACGCCCTCCGTCAGTCCCGAGTCGACCTCCAAGGTCCAGAGGGCTTCCACGGGCTGATGAGCAGCGAGGGCGGCCGGAAGATCCTCCCCTCCGTCTACGCCAACATGACGCCCATCCGCCGCCCCTGATCGCTCGAATAAACTCTTGCCTCGAACAAAAGCGAGGGCATCCAACGGGGAGCAGAAGGCGGGCACGACGGCCGGGGATCCCGCGGGGTCTTCTCTCGAATGAGTGGGCGGTCGACCGGCCGGCAGCCGGGAGAGCGGCGAGCAGGACGGGCGATCGGCGGGCGGCAAGACGCGCCCACCGACCGGCCGCTTCGATCGACCGAGTGGATCCTCCGGAAGGCGGCCGTCCTCGCGGTTTGTCGCCCGTTTTGGCGGGCGGCGAGTGAGTGGGCAGACGAGCAGGCCGGTCGAGCGGCTTCTCACCTCCCGCTAACTCCCGCCGGCTTTCATCACACGCGGCTTTCTGCCGGCCGCTCGCCTCATTGCGCTCTCCGCCCGCTCCTCCCCGCCCGCTCCTCCCCGCCCACTCGTGGACACTCGCCGTCGCTCCTCGCCGCCGAATGCCCGCCCCGAATCGACGGGCGGGATCGCGCGACCGCCCGCCCGCTCTCCTCCGCTCGCGTCCACGACTTCGGCGCGTCTCTCCGCTCGCCCTCCTCGTCGCCGATCCTCCGAGTGCCGCCTCGAACGCTTCCTTCCGCTCGTGTTCGGCGGACTGGAGTTCGAGTGAGCGGGCGGCCGCCTCTCGTGCCCGAATCGACCGCCCGCTCTCCACTCGCCGTCTCGATCGAAGCGGACGTCCCGCCGCCCACTCGGCGACGAACGAGCGAGAGAGCGGGCGGATGGGCGACGAGAATCCGCAGGAAGAAACGGCGGACGGCGAGTGGGAGGAGAAACTGGAAGGAGGGAACTCGACGGCGTTCTCGCGGCCGCCGGACGGCCGCTCGTTGCGATCGGCGGGCGGCGGAGGAAGGCGCGAGTGGTGGGCGGGCGGCCGAAAGAAAGCGAGCGGACCACCGCCTCGCTCACGTCTCCACGGTCAACGTCCACTTATCGCGAGCATTCACTGGAGGAGGCGAGTGAGTGGGCGGTCGCGGCGGCCATTCGACTCGCGACTCCCGCCCCCTCTCGAAGAGAAAACACGGGCGGTCGAACGGAAAGAACCGGCCACCACTTCCCTCTTTCGGTCGAAGCGAGTGGACGGGGCGAGTTGGTCGTTACCCCAGTCGCCTGCTGGACGTCCTCGGTGTGGGCAGCGGCAGGATCGATGAGGAGTGGTTGAGCAGTCGACTTGTTTGTGTACGGGCATAGGAAGATGGAGTTTCTTGCTTGCGTTCTTCGATGTGCACGAGCGGATCTTATTGTTGCCGATAGGAACAGAAAAGGAGAGTTTATTCCGGCGTCTGTTCCACCTGGCGATTTCACACCCCTCGTAACGGCAGGTACACCCTATTGCCGGCTATTGTCGGGAACGGGGCGGACGACAATAGTTTTTGCTGTGCGGCGATTGGAGCCGAATTCCTCAATCGCACATGTCACTTTGTCGCATTCACTTATTTCTGCTACTCCATTCCGTGTTTTGGTTGTTTATTGCGTAAAGAAATGATTTCCGTGCTTCCTTCATGCACTCGCAATATCCGGGCGTTTCATTTTCGATATTTGCGTAAGCGCATCGGGGCACACGGTTTTGTTTGCGGCAACTAAACCGCATAATTTCTCTCTTCGTTTATGGTTTGTGCGGGAGGGTCGATTCACGGGCAGGTGCGCGAATCTGTTGTAGGATTTATTCCGTACCAGCATTTTAGACCGCAGAACTTGACTACTAAAAGCAATCGTTGTTTTCTGCGCTGCTTCACTTCTTCCACTTGCCGCTCGTTGACGAGTGGGGCAAAACTCGGCTCATACAAACAAAAAGCGGTTGGAGCGACGTTTTTTCGTGCAAAGGTCGTCTTCTCGCCGATGCTCGCTGAACGGCAGTCCTCCTCCGCTCACTCGTCGTTTCGCCCGAACAACAGTTATCGGTTGAACGGGCAAGGACGGATCCGGTTGCTCGTTTTCGATAGTCGGCGGTTGCTGGTAATATTTTATTCCGTGGCAGTATACGCATAGCAGTTGGCGAAATGCATTTTGCTCAGGTTTCAAAAGGCACTCAAAAAAATTCAGGAAGCAAACAGAACGTCAAAATTTCCTACACTCATCTGGTTTGTTTGCTTACACAATTCTCTCGGTTCAACAATACGTAAAACAATTCCAAAAAAGGTAAACCAACCGCTCTCCCTCGAATCAACCACCACCTCCACCGTCCATCCATTCGGCGTCCGGCTCGACCAAAATCCACTGAAACTCGCCCCATTTTCGCCCCTTCACTCGCTCCAACGGCCTGAAATCCAGCCATAAATTCGCGTCTTCACTCGCCGTCCGTCGATCCGCGAACGACGGCGAAAAGAACTCACTTTTTGGGCCGAAAACCGCCGCCGATCGCGATCGCCGCGAGTCGGCGGGCGCACGAGCGAGAGAGCGGCGGGCGGGCGGCTTTCTCACTCGCTTTTTCGTTCGCTTCCCGCCGGCCGCCGCGAGTGAGTGGCCGCGGAGAACTCGCCGCTCTGCCGGGCGGTCGGCCGTCCACCCGCCGCCCACGAATTCGGCCGCCCGCCCCAACGACCAAACGGCCGCTCTCCGCTTCGATCGCGGGCATTCGGCGAGTGTGTCCGCAGTCGGCGGGCGATCGGAAGGCCGCTGGGCGGGAGGAGCGGCGAGTGGAGAACGCGAGCGACTGGCGGTTGGTGGTGCACGAGTGGCGTCCACTGCCGAGCTGCAAGACTGCTTCCATAAATGACATCCCAACGCCGATCTCATATTTCTCATGCAACAAGTGTTTATTGGAAGAAGGCAACAACAGTCTGATGGAATCAGTCTTTTCATTCCCAGATTCGATCGGCGAAGTGGTCGAACGCGCGACGAGGAAGGACAGAGCGACTGTTGATCAACGCCAAGTGCCGCAAGCTGTCCGGTCGTCTAAAATAAGAACGAGAAACAACTGACTCCGTGAACGACGACTAACCTCAGTGGAAAACGTCGAATGATCAGTTGGTTTTCGTGTTTGCTCCGCGACCATCGTCGGTCGATAAGAAGCTGATGATCAGTGCAAAGGCTGGCTTTTACTTGAGGCATCGCACGTTGTGACAATGGTGAGTGCATCACAATATTCCATCGAAGAAAACGGAGGTCGAGGACTGCGGTCAGAAGTCGCTGCTGAGATTTGGTGTAGGAGATGAACGCAAAGTGCAGGTTGTGTTCTCCTCCCACACTCATGTGCTGGGAAGTCTGAAATCGAAACGAGCAGCGTGTAATCGAACCTTCCAAAAAGTACCCATTGCCTCGCGTCCGCCATCTCGGCCGGTCGACTCAACGGCAGACTCTGCGTCCTCTGACCGTCAATGCCGCGACAATAAACGAAATCACAGACGTTTTCTTTGCAGAAAAACCAGAACTTTACGTCCCAAAAGTGAATTCTGCTCTTTGGGGCGACCGCAATGTCCGTTCTTTCGATCGCGTGCACGAGTCGCAAATTGGCGTCCGAGCGGTTCAATTCGAAAACAGCCGCTCCGCTGGGCTTCTTGTTGATCAGAAGCAAGGAGTCGTCCAGCATGTGCACGTCTTGCACACGCACATCTCTCAATTCTTGGGAACGCTGATAAAGCGGCGTGTACGTGAAGCCATCCGCATTCAATCGAATGATGTTCCAGCGAGTGACTAATCCCATGTCAATGCCGTCTAAATATTGGGTCGTCAACTAATTTTCGCTTCACGGAATGCCAGAAAGCGGCCGCTTGGTCCGCGGCCTGATTTGCCTGCGTGTTCGCGGCGGGACCTCGGCTTGCTGTGCGGTCGGGGTTTGCTCGTTTATTTCTCGCTCGTGCGTTATTTTACTGTCGATTTGTCGAATTTCACGTTTATTACGATGTCGATCAGGTGGGTTGTCGAGTGGCTATTTATTTAAATGATCCTTATCGCAGAAACTGGTCGAAGACTCGGCCGTGAAGGCGCTGGAAGAGAACGCGGACAAGGGGCTCAATCGGAAGGCGCACGTCGAGTACGTTCTCCGAAACCTGCTGCAGCAGCCCGTCTACTACGTGAGTTCCCCTTCCTCGCCTTCTGTTTACTCCTCTGGTTTGCAGAAACTGGACGCCAGTCGCTCGCGGCACTGCTTCTGGGGTCTCCACTCGCTGCGGCTGCTGGACTTCGCGATTCCCGCCGACCTGCAGAAGAGGTGAGTCTTCCGTCCACCCTTTTCATTGATTTCCGCGTGTGTTCAGAACGATCGCCTTTCTGAACGCGTGCCAGTCGCCGACCGGCGGCTACGGCGGCGGCCCGGGCCAGATGGCGCACTTCGCGACCACCTACGGCACGTGATCGCCGGCTTCTTTCGGTTGAATTCGGTCAATTCAACCTCCGTGATGGCGCTGATCTGCCTCGGGACTCCGGAGGCGTTGGATCCGATCAACGGGTTCGTTAGACCAACCACTGCTCACTGTACTTCGTTCAGAGAGCAGCTGCTGAAGTTCCTGTACGCGAACAAGCAGCCGAACGTTCACGATGCACGAGGGCGGCGAGGTGGACATTCGGGGCGTGTATCGCGCGACGGCGGTGGCGATCGCGTGCGGCATCTACGCGGAGGAGTTGTTCGAGGACACCGCCCAGTGGATCATGCGGTTCGCCACTTCCTTTTGATTCTCTCGGTCAATCCTCTTGCTTCCAGCTGCCGCTCGTACGAAGGCGGCTTTGCGGAGAGTCGGGCACCGAGGCGCACGGCGGCTGGGTTCCTTTCCGTCTTCCTTTCGTATTCTCCTCGCTTGCAGGTACACGTTCTGCTGAGTGGCCGGCCTGGGGTCGATGAACCGCACGCACCTGCTGGACGACGAGACGCTCGCCCGCTGGCTCGTCCACCGGCAGATGGCGTGCGAGGGCGGCTTTCAGGGCCGCACCGGAAAGCTGGTGGACGCGTGCTACAGCTTTTGACAGGCGGCCGCCTGCTGCATCGCGGAGATCGAGATCCAGCGCACGTGGAAACTGCCTGCCCGCCGCAGCCTCTTCAACGACAAGGCCCTCTAGCAGTTCATCCTGCGCGTCTCCCAAGCCCTGCCGAAGGGCGGCTTTGCGGACAAGCCGGACGAGTGAGCTCTCCTTCCTTCTTTCCATCTGATTGCAGCAGTGTTCAGGGAACCCGACCTCTACCACACGTGCTACACGCTGGCCGGCCTCGCGATTGCGCAACAGAACGCCCGCTCGTCGGAGGAACTCGTCGGTGAAGCGGACGCCGTTCGGCTTCCTTTTCTTTCAATAAATCCACTCGAACACGTGGAAACCGTTTATTCGACAGCAATAACAACGGGAAAGATTTTTCCATCTTCAATCACGAGTCGAAATAATCCCCGCCACTCATAACGACGCTCTCCCACCGCTCTTCCAAACCAAAAATCCCCCGCTCGAAGAAATCCTCGCTTTTCGAATCGAAGAACTGCTGGACGCCCGCTTTTGTTTCTTCGAAACTCGCGTACTTTTTGTTCCGCAAAAAGTGTTCCATGGACCGAAACAGATGGAAGTCCGAGGGAGCGATGTCCGGGGAGTAGGGCGGATGCGGCAGCAACTCCCACCCGAAAGAAGCCACCAGTGTTTTGGTGTCCTTGGCCGTGTGGGGGCGAGCGTTGTCCTGGAGGAGGACGACTTTTTGGTCGCCCATCTTCTCCTTCACCCGAGACAACTGCGCGCGATAAAGCTCCCCATTCACGGTCTTCCCCGGCTCCAAAGTCTCCCAGTGGACGACTCCCTTTTTGTTCCAGAAGACGGTGATCATGAGCTTTTTGGCACGAAAATCCTTGTTTGGAACGAGGGTCGGCTTTTGGCCGGGGGAGCGCCACTCGTGCTGCACGTGAGGGTTGCTGTACGAGACCCACTTCTCGTCGACAGTCAACAGGTTGTCCAAGAAAGGATCTTCACTCAACCGCTCCAGGTTTTCGGACGCGATTGTCATCCTCTTCTCTTTTTGCTCGCTCTTGAGCTCATGCGGTGCCCAACGAGTCCGGAGCCATTTTTTGCCCGCTTTCAGCAGGATCTTCTCAATCGCCGTGTGGCTGCATCCGAACTCGTGGCCCAACATCCTCAACGTCAACGTGGGCTCCTCCTCGACTTTCTTGACGATCGCCTCGGCGTCCAGCTGGACGGGACGGCCGGTGTGGGGATTGTCCTTCCACTCGGTCACGTCCTCACGAAAGCGGTTGAACCACTTGCGAGCGGTGGAAGCGTCGATCGTCTTCTCGCCGTACGCGTCGCAGATTCGTTCGACGGCTTCCAGGGGTGTCGCGCACAGTCGGAACTCGTAGTTCAGGAGTAGTCGTTTCTGCTCGCGCGTCAGCTTCATCTCGACCTGTTTACACCGGGGACTGTCGAAGAGACGAGTATGAGCGTGCACTCACCAGAGTCCCAAATTTTAAGCGAACTTCAAAACGACGAGCCCCTCGCGATGAGATCGACCCTCCGAGACGAGAACGGAACGAGCAAACCCCTTCGAAAAGAAAGCAAACCCCGACCGCACAGCAAGCCGAGGTCCCGCCGCGAACACGCAGGCAAATCAGGCCGCGGACCAAGCGGCCGCTTTCTGGCATTCCGTGAAGCGAAAATTAGTTGACGACCCAATAAATGAAGGAACGAGACAGAAAGAAGATGGCGGTGGATGGGCGAGAACCAACGTGAATGTTGGGGTCGAATCAACGAGCTCTGGTCGGAGAGGGCCCATTGCCAATGCTCGTCTCTGCAAGAGTGATCAATGACGCCCCTCCAGAAAGTAGTGAATGGGAAGAACGATCAACAAACGAGCACGCGGCCAATGACACCGTCGTTCTCTGAAGCAAGCGTATGGAACGGAGACACAAATTGGCGGAATCGCCACAAACATGAACGAAAGAAGCAAAAAAAAGAAGAGCGAATACGGCTGTTGGACAAACCAGCAAATCGTATCCGAAAAATGTCCGGAATAAAGTTGCTGTTTTGCCCACTTCAAACGACGTGATCAGCTAGAGTAAGAGCGAGACGATCGGCGAGAAGCCGGGCAGCATGCGAACAAGCCCAGACGGAATACATCTCCGGACGCCCTGAACGTCTTTCAAATAAACGACCCGCTTGCTCGTCGACAATCAAATGGAGTGCTCTCTTTAGGCATCGGTTGACAAGGAAGCAGAAGAAAAAAGGCGAGGCAGCGACTGATAGGCGGAATAATCGAATGAAAAAAGGTCCAAACGACGAGAAGATTTCTTTATTGTCGGTATTCGCACAGCAAAGGGGAGAAAGCTCCCGCCTTGCAGCTCGACAAAAGCTCGCGAGCACTTGTTTCAGCCCACTAAAAAATGTTATTCGGCCTTCGTTTGCTTATGACCCACTCTAAACTTACGGAATAGTCATGAAGAAGGCGGAATAACGAGTTCGCTTCTTCAATCAGTCGAGCATAAGAAAGAACCAACGATCACCCATTCGTCATCTTCATTCCACTTCTCTAAAAGACCGACCACATCACGTCCTCCAGCCCGACGGCAATCGATCGTCTGCCGAAGCTAATCTAATTGATGGACGGAGCATACCGGTTATTTGGTCCGACCGACTCCGTGCCAGCAGGGGGCGTTCTTCCTCGAATCCATTCGATCGCTTTCGACCGTCCGTTCTCTCCAATCTTTCTTCCCGCTCGCTTCGCCCTCCCGCCTTCTCCGATCGACTCGAGCGCTCGACGCCAACGGTGAGTTCCGCCATCCTCCACCCGCCTTCACTTCGGCCGCCTGTTTCAGGCCGCTCGTTTCAGACCGCCCGATTGGCGTACCCTTGGCCGAGTGGTCGACAGCCGCCTTCCACTCGCCAGCAGCAGAAGGCGGCAGTCAATCGGCGCATCCACTGAACTACGGCAGCCGACGGGCGGGTCGTCAACTCGGCGGCGAGATGAGAGGACTGCGGCCCCCGGTGGACGGAGGGCGAGCAGGAAGCGAGAGGAATCTACCGCCCAGTGGGAGGATGCGAGTGGGCGGAAGAAGCCGTGTGTTTTGGGGCGTTCTTCCCCGCAGTCCGCCGCTCCTTCCACACCGCCCGTTCGTTCCACTCCTGCGGCGAGAAGATCATCCCCTCCGTCACCAATCGTCCTTCTTTTGTTGAATAAACCGTTTATTTGTCGTTCCTGTTGGGTTCTCCCGCGTCACTCCCCAAGAGAGCGGACTCCACGAGCTCGCGAACCGCCCGCCCTGCTCGACGATCCTCCCCTCCGAATCGGACGCCCATCCGCCGCCTCTCGTCGCGAGCCGCCCGGCAGCTCGCCTTCGTCTTCCGCCGCCTCGTTTCCGCGACGACTCGCCGCCGCCGGTCGCCCGCCTTCACTCGCGCTCTCCGCCGCCCAACAGGCCGCCATTTCGCCCGTCCGCCGCCTTCCTTCCGCCTCGTGCACGCGACCGCTCGTTCGTGGCCGTCGGCGGGCGAGGAGTGAGCGGAAAACGCGGCCGGCGTTCTCTCGATCGAAGGACGGGGCGACTGCGGAGGGCTGCGAGAGTCCCCGGTTGTCGGCGGCTGTTCGGCGGATCGAGTGGGCGGCAGCAAAGAGAGGACGAGTGGTCGGAGGAAGGAGCGAGTGGTCGGTCGACTGCTCTCCGCTCAAGTTCGTCCCTCCACCCACTCGCCGATCCCTCCGGAAAGAACCCGCGAGAGCCGCCGCTCCTCTCCGCCCGCCACTCGCTTCGGGCGGCCACTCGGCGGACTGCCGGCCGGAGGGCGCCGCCCACCGGAAAGCGGAGACCCCCGCCGCTCGCCCGGGGTCGATCCTCTGCTATCGGTTCTGATCGAACGGCGGAGGGAGCGGGAGGGCGGCGGCCATTCGACTCGACACTCGAACGGGAGTGGCGGCCGGCCGGCAGCAAGCGGTTGATTGATGCTAACTTTTGTCTGCTGGAGCGAGTTGTCCGCTGCACGAGTCGGGAGTCCGCTTGCTAGAGGAGCGATCAGAAGCTTGGTGAAGAAGGTGATCGACTTGTTCTATAGTTGTTTGAAAATCGTTGAAAAGTGAGTCGTAAGCAACGAATGGTGAAATGGGGCTCTTTTTCTTCTGTACATGATGTTCTCTTGCTTGCTAATCGTGATCGAGAACATTTCTTAGTTGCTTTTATTTCCCGAAAATACAAGACCTGTTGTCGCAATTTCGCGCATCATCCAAAGCAATCCCACGTATTGCAAGGCCGAATTAATTGCTGTTTCTCGCTTGTTATCACTAAACATAAAGGTGCATCTTTTGTTGGGCGTGTGAGAGAGCATCGCTGTTTTCACTGCTCGTGCCTTCAGGCGCTCATTCTTGTTTGGTCGTTGAGCATTCGGATGAAATCGGTGGGTTTATTCCGTCCCACCGTCGTTCTGGGGGTTTACAAATGACCAGCAAGTCGGTCTTGCCAGTCGATTTTGCTTCTTGTTTCCACCACTGACCGGTTGCCCTGTTCGGATCGGAATAGTCCACCAGTCTTTTCTAAAATTCGTCAGCAAAGACCCGCTGATTGACTGCGTTCAGTTTCGATCGGAAGTGGGCGGTTGGTTCGCCTGCCGCCGTCGACGAGAAGGCGGCCGTGTTATTCGCTCTTGCTGCTCGTGTTCACTTCTTTCTTTTCAGGCTGGAAGCTCCAGGGGGCGCCCTCCCGAAAAAACGGGGCGCGAAGACCGCCGACTGCCGGCCGGACGCCCGCCGCCCGTCGAGCGGCCCCCACGACGTCCGCGTAGTCCAGTGGGATGGGCGGCGGATTGCGGGGCGGGAGTCCCGCTGGCCGGCGGGATCGAAGCCGGTGGTCGAGAGGGGCGGTCGGCCGTGGAGGACGGCGGAGTGGGCGGATCGGCCGGCGAGTGGCGGGCAGATCCAAGCAAAAAAAGTGTCCGCAGACGGGCGGGAGTGGGCGGCGAGCGGACGGGCGCCGCGGCCACTTGCCTGCCGCCCGACTTCCCACAGGTCGGACGGAAGGCTCGCAAATTTTCTGTAGTTCACTGGTGCTCTTTGGTGCTTGCGGGGGCGTTTGTATTCTGCGATGAACAACTGCAGCTGGTTTTCTTTTTTCTGCTTCTACCGCCTGCACTATCGTTTTGCAGAGGGTCGAATCATCGAGAGTCGTTTCTTTTCTTACGACGTGTATGCACGACGGCTGGTCGCAGTCGAGGGGCCGCTGGTAGCTTTATCCGTTAAAAGACGGCAAGGGTTGAAAAAGAAATTCCGCGAATAGTTACCGAAAGACGTGGCGTCTTTGCTCAATCTAATGAGAACCAATTCTTTTCGTTGTTGGTGGGTCGGAAGGCACGCTCTTATTCCGTCCATCTCGGTCATGTTCGTTGTTGGGTTGTTCTTATGAACAACTTGCACAAACAGCCATTCAAACAAAGAGCACGCACCGTGCGGTGCCCAAACTCGCAGCCGTCGAAGGCTCTATTCGAGTCCACCATATATTCCTTCCACGCACCCGCTCGGTGTTGTTCGCAGCAGGCAGCGCTGGACGGCGACTTGTGCGCGTGGACGACCGCCTTCTTTCCGCGCCCGGCGGGCATTCGGGGCGGGATTCCCGCTCGGAGTGGGCGCTCGTGGACGGGCGGACGGGAGGGCCCGTCTGCCGCCAGTCGGCCGGCTGCTCTCCAGCACGGGCGACCTCCACACTCGCTGGAGGACTGCCCCCTCCCAGTGGAAGGGGCGGGGATCGCCGAGACGACTCGCGAGTTGCCCGCTTCGAATGGCGAGTGGTCGTCGAGCGGCCGGCTGCACTCGTCTTAACACTCTTCGATGGGCGTGGAATGGATTCAGTTCTTTCTTTCAGTTGAAATTGGATGTCGACTGCGGTTAATTTATTCCGTTCCGGAATGCCTTTCGATGTGCGCCTGTTATTAACGAGAATCGAATCGGTGCGAACTGCTACGGTTTGAACAAGTGGCAAAAGCAGCGGGATAATTGGTGGAGTTGATTCCAATACATTAGTTTTCAACGGATTATTCGATTCTTCAGGCGTGATTTTTATTCCGTCGATCCAGCGTTCCTGGCGGTACATTTTGGTTTGTTTGTCGTTTTTGTTCGTTTGTGTAAAAAAGGGTTTGTAGCTACGTGTAAACGGGTTTCCGAATTTTTACTCTATTTAAAAATTTAGCAAACGGAACAGCAATTGCTCGTATTAACGAGTAAGCCAAGCTTGTCATCATATCGCGCGTTTTCACGAACATCCGTTCAAATAGAGCAAAAATTCGTCCGCATCGCTCCCAACTGTCTGAAACCCCCACGCAAAAATAAAAATCCACGGCCACCGATCAACGCACGAATGATTGCAAAAAGAACCCGCTTTCTCGCCCGAAACACGCCGAAAAGCGGGCGAAATCGGCGGGCGGCGAGGCGGCGGCGTCCGGCGGCCGAGCGCGAGCGGCGCGCAAGAGAGCGGGCGGGCGGGCGGGCGGGCGGAGAAAAAAGACGGCCGACGCGCCCGAAAGCGGCGAGTGGACGGGGCGATCGGAGGGCCTCCCGGCCACGAGAAGAGGGAAGGCGACCCCAACAGCCGGCCGTCCACTCGGCGCGCAGAGGAGCGGGCCGTGCGGGCGGGCGGCCGGGCGAGCGGAGTGGCCGTCGGGCCCTCCACTCCGCGAAACGAGTGGAGGCGGCGAGGCGAACGAAGCCGCCAGTCGATCGGCGGGCGTCCCGTCGGCGCGTCCATCCGCCGAGCCGACTGGTGGACTCCAGGGGGCGTCCGCTCGTTCGTTCGGGGCACTCGCGAATTCGACGAGCAGCCGGCGGAGCGGCGAGAGCGGGCGGGCGGAAGCGGCGGCAGGCGGGTCGGCTGCTTCCCGACTGCCCAACGGCGGCCGCCCCGACCGCCTCGCCCGCTTCCCGGTCGCTCGATCGACGTCGAGCGGCGTCTCCACCGCGAACGGGACACTCGTGAGACGAGCAGAACAATCGCCGTCTTCCGCCGCCCTCCCAACCGGCCGACTGCTCGCTTTCCACGAGAAAGAAGCGAGAAGTCGGCGGTCTCGGCGGCCGCCCGACCGCCCGGACGAGCGCCCTCAATCCACGTGCGCCCGCTGCGGTCGTTCGAACCGCCGGCGAGTTTCCGGCGGTTCTTCGCGGCCACTCGCTCCGCCCGCCGCTCGTCCGGCCGCCGGTCGTGCTCGAGGAAGGCGGGCGATCGGCCGGCCGGCCGGGGGGTTCTTCCCTCCGTTCACTCGACGAGCAGAAATCCCACCGGAGTCCCCGCTGCCCGCCGCTCCCCGACCGCTCCCCCTTCTCTCCACTGCCGGCAGTCCGCCCACTTGCGCGCGGCCGCTGCGATCAGACCGACGGGCTCCTCGCCGCCTTCAACGGGCGGCCGCTCGATCCGCGGGCAACAGCGAGCAGTCCCGCGGGCGGCCGCCCGACTGCTCGTCCACTCGCTCCACTCGGCGCTCTTCCGGCCGGCAGTGCGGCGAGCTCCCGCCTTCTCTCCGCCGCCTTCCCGCTCGTTCCGGTCGGTCGATCACGCGTGGACGTCTTCGAGCATTTCTTTGATCGCTTTGTTGTTCGTTTCGTGCGGGAGGTCCCCGAGCGAGCGGCCGCCTTCGAGTCGCCGCGGGCCGCCCGAAGGAAGCCGGCGACCTCCCGCACCTCGTCGAGTCCGCACGGCCTTGGTTCGCGGAAAGCCGGCGGGGACGAGCGGGGAGTCGTGGATTCGGCTTGTATGTGGTTGTGCGATGAGAGTTGGAGGTCATTTTCAGTAGCGGATCGGCGAGGTGGAGAGCCCCTCGTTTCATCTTTGGGTAGCTTCCGGTGCGTTCTTTCGATTCCCCGCCCGCTGGCCGCTAAAAAAAGAACCGCGAGGCGGCCTCCCCGCTGCCCGCTCGCTTTCGGCGGCGGCGGTCAAGTCGGGCGGCCGCCGTCGCCGCTCGCCGCTTTTTCTCCCGCCCGCCGCTCGCCGTTTTCTGCTGCTTTTCGTCGCGCGTTTGGGCGCTTGACAGCCGGCAGTCGGCGGGCAGGTCCTTTGGTTTGTTGCTGGAACATGCGGATAGCCGGAGATTTTAATGAGATGGAGGTTGGTTTACTTTTTTCTTGCATGATGTGGCGCCATAATATTTGACGAACTTTGCAAGAAACGAACAATCGTGTGCGGTCGAGCGAATTTGCGTAACGCCTGAACGAAAGCATCTTATAAAAAAGTAGAAGTCAACGAACCGCATTTCAACTGCTGGTCGCGAATGGGCGCAGCAACAAAAACACTGCTTATTTGCAATTTTACTTTGAACAAATGCAGCATTAAAAACAATAAGCAGGAAAGGCTTGTTGATCGCCTTACAAGATCGTTACGGAATCGCAAGCTGCTGCCATTGTCAACAAAACAGAAACCGAACTTAACATACTTTGTTGCAATCAATCGAGCACTACGGCCTCAGGTTACTACTGCACGAAGCGGAATTCTCCGACTCAAAACCCCCCAACAAACAACAAAAAAAGAAGGGACGACCGTCTGCTTACGAACGAACCGATTGGTGCTTCCATCGAGCAGACGCCAAACACTAAGAAAGATCGAAGCAACCCAAGAGCGAAGAGCCCCGTCAAGCGGATTCGAGTGTGAGCGAGCCGACCGGCCGCCGCTCGCCGCCCGCTCTTCTCCGCGTTCCTCCGAGCGCCCACCACTCGCTGCAACGAACGTCGCTCCCCTCCTCGGCAGCTTCGGATGCAACGAGTGAGAGAAAAGTCTGAAGTAGTGATAGAAGTGGATGATTACGTCATTTTTTATTGCTAGCAGATCGAATGGACAAATCCGGTCGAGAATGTGGCCGACAACACGGAATAACATCTGGTTTCACCCAAAAAGAGTGCACGTGAATAAAGCTTGCCCTGCTGCTTTACCTTTCTTTCGACGTCCAGCAGAACACCCGAGCGACAGTCCGACGGGTGATCGCGCCCTCGAGTTCGTCCAACCACTCGACGGGCAGTGAGCGGCGAGAGGTGGACGGCCGACTGGATTGATGGCTGCAGTGAGTTTCGTTTGTGGACGAACGAAAAAAAATCGAAGAAAAACTGCCGAGCAGCGTAAGACTCCCGGGCGTCAAACGGTAGCGGCCAGCTACTTCCGAAATACACTCCAGTGGGCGGAATAAGGCGAATTATCGACGTTTTTGCAGCGAAAATGAAATATCGGTGCAACCAGTGGGCGGAATAAACCTTTGCCTTGTTTGGAGCTTCCATCGCATTTTGACGTACGACCCTGCGGTGCAACCTAAAAGAAAAAAGCGAGTGGACGCTGCAAATTTGAGTTGAGCCCATATGTCCGTCGACAAAACAGTTTGCAGGAAGAAGACAAACGGCGGATATCAAATGTAGTGAAGTTTGGTTTGAACTAGCCTTTAAAGAGAAAGCGCCGTGGTCAATAAATAAGAAACACCCGCTCACCTGGAAGACGGAATAAACTCCACCACAATACCGCTCGTCCATCAATGTAAAAAGCACAGACTCCCAACAACCCTCAAAGGACAGGAAAGACAAAGTCGATCACATCACTTAGACAAACAAGTTAAATTCACGCTCATCAAACGACTCCGCACTCGCTCGATCGTTTGTTTTTTGTATTCCCGTCGTCCTCAAGTGATCGTCTGCTTTTACGTGCTGCTCATCTGGCCGTTCCTCTCCTCCTTCTTCGAACAACTTGTCCTTTCGACCCGATGCCCAGTGCCTATTGGTTTGCTGCAAAAGTTTCCGGAAAATGAGCCGGGGCTGGAACGAAAGAACTCGGCCGAGCGGGCGCGAATGGGCGAAGTTCCAGACAGCTTTCTGCCGTTGTTGCTCGCTAATTGTTGGTTTTACGACGTAGTTTTTGGTCGGATGATCATCTAGAAGCTAGGCGGAAGTATTCGCCGGGCAAACATTTAAATACTCGTCAAAGGCAAGGACTTTGACAGCAGGAAACGAATTGGAAACTTCGCTCATTCGCGGCGACTCGGACCAGTTCTTTCGTGCCGCGCTCGGCTCATTTTCCGGAAACTTTTGCAGCAAACCAATACGCTCTCCTCTCGCCCGTCTGCTCGCAGGACTCCCCGCCCGCCCATCATTAGTCAATCGCCGAATCCACTGAACTACGGCGGCCGACGGGCGGGTCGCCCACTCGCCGGGGATCCGCACCTTCCGCCATTCGAGGGGTGGGCGGCCGCTCGTTCTCGTGGGCAGTCGGGAGTGAACAAAGGAATCGGCCGGCCGTTCGATTCGACCGTTCGGTTCGTTGCGGGAGTGGCCGCCGGTCGGTCGGTTGGCGGCTTCTCGGCGGGCCGCCCGACGGAAGCGGGCGAGTGGCGGCGGCCGTCGAAAGGCGCCGAGTGGGCGGCGAGTGGACGAGCGGCCGCCGCCGTCGACCGTCGAGAGCCGCGGCGATCCCAACGGTCGGTCGCCGCGAAGACGCCGGCCGATCGATCGAAACTGGGCGCTCGTTCGATTGCGTGTTGGGGGGCGTTCTTCCCGCAGTCCACCGCTCCGTCCACTCCGCCCGCCCGCTTCTTCGCCGCCCTCCTCGCTGGACTCGCCGCCCGGCCGCCCGCTCGGCGATCGGCGCGCGGATCCACGGGACCACGGCGGCCGGGCGGCTCGTCGCCCCGCTCGTGTTCTTCAGTCCGTTCGGCCGCCCACTCGCCGTCCGCCTTCTTCTCCGTTCGGCCGAGTGGACGAGCGGGCGGTCGGGCGCCCGCTGGACGCGGCGGAGAAGAGCGGCGAGCAGCGGGCGGATCTCCCGCACCGAGCGGCCGGCGGTCTCGCGGGCAGTCGGGGCGGCGGGCGGCTCGAGTGCGCGCGGAGGGGCGGCGGAGTGCGCACTGCGGGGAACACGCGGGCGGGGGGTCGATTGGGGCAAGCGGAGCCCTCCGACCAGCCGCCCTCCTCGGGCACTCGTCTCCCCGACAGCCCGTCCACTCGTTTCTGCCCGCTGATTCGTGTGTTCGCGCCCGGCTCGGCAGTCTCCAGTGGGCAGTCGAAAGGTCGCCCACCTTCCGCGTGGTGTGTCGCCCGCTCCCTGCCGCCCGACCGGCGGGATCTCCTGCTCGTGGGCCGACTCGATCAATCCGCCCTCTTTTGTTGTGCCCGCCCGCCGGAGTGCTCGCGGTCCCCATTGCGCACTCTGGGAACACGCCGGCGGGCGGGCGGTTGGGCGGCGAGCAGGCAGACGCCTTCATTCTGGCGGCTGCCGCGTAGTCGTGCAGTCGATTTTCTGTCCGTGGTTGCAATGGGGTCCAAAAGCAGTAAGACCGCATCAGCCAACGAGAAAGCCTTGAGCGTCCACAAAAAACATCAGTCGTTGTTTGGAAAGAAGGCAATTGATCGCGGTACGTCGGTCGTTACGCGCAATTCGGTAAACGAAGACAAAGACGTCTACAGTGATTTCTATTATAAGGTAAACTTTTGCTTATTCCTTTTTACCTTGTTGTTTAGGACGACTACAGCGTAAAGTTGTCGATCGACATGCGATACGCGTACCTCTTCTTAAGGCGGGGTTTGCGGATTTGTGTCGTTGACCTGGTGCGCGACATCCAGACGTACGTCCAGATCTTTGCTTTTCATTCCCTACTGCTGATTTTTAGCGTTTTTGAAGCCGCCGTATCACATCTCTTTTACGTTGAAGACTTTGTCGTCGTGAATCCCAATACAATCATTGCGTCAGCGTATAACGCCTTGTTTTTGCTTCGGTTGTGCCCCAAAAGACAGACGTTTAAACGAATTGAATTGGGCGAGCGACTGCTTCTACCGACAGCTTACGTGATCACATCCATTGAAGGAGCGGATGTTGAAGTCGAACGAGTGGTGTTCCAACAAGTGTGCAACCCGGAGCTTACATTGGTTCGTTTGAACACCAATGAGGGTCGTGTGCAAGTGGACGGGAAAGTGCCATCGCCATATGGGCCGCTTTCTTACGGTTTCGGAAAAGACGGGCAAATATTGTACGGGCTTTCGGTTTATCCGGATAAAATGGACCGTTTGCACGAGCTCGACATTGAAACGAAGACATGGACTACGACTCCGCTGATTGCGAACTTCGACAAAGATGTAAGGCGTTTTAACCAAAAGTATGTGATCATTCCGCATTGCAGTTTCCTCCCCAACTGTCGGAATGGTCCAACAAACACGCCTACGTTTGCGGATCCAACGAGTCTTCCCAATGGATCGTCTACCGCTGCAACCTGGAGGGGCGCGTTTGCGAGAAGGTGGAGCGTTCAATTGGGCGCAGTTCTCCACTGATGGCCAAAGAAACCAGCAAAGACGATCAGGTGTTAATCCTTAGCATCATCGGCTGCAATCAGGGAGTACACTTTTATCGCCTGCTCTTCAAGTGAGTTTCCTCCACCGCGTTCAACCTCCGATCTTCGTTTCAGCACGCCCGACTCGCTCCTCCGCCTCGCCGTCGACGCCCTTCGCAAAAACCGGCTGGACGTGGACGGGCCGGCGGGCTTCCACGGGCTCATGAGCAGCGAGTGCGGCCGGAAGATCCTCCCCTCCGTCTACCCCAACATGACGCCCATCCCGCGTCGTTTTCCTCGTTCTTAGCCTTTGCGTGTCCTTCTCTCAAAATGAATGAAATTGTTGCTATTTTATTGTATTTGCGCATTTAATTCAAACCAACGGAAACCAAGGACAACAGTAAAAAATCGAGCATGTGGTCATGGGACACGGCGTTTCAGACAACCGAAAAAACGCCGTTTTTGCCCGCTCAGCTCACAAACAGCAGCAATTCCAACGGTGTCCATTCGTTTCGAAACGAGTCGATCGGCTCGCCGAAAGCTCCGATCGACGGTGGGCGGCCGCCCGTCCGTCGCCGCCGGCTTTCTGGCCGGAAAAAGCGGCGAGCAGGACGGGCGATCGGCGGGCGGGAAGACGCGCCCGCCGACCGGCCGCTTCGATCGGCCGCGTGGATCCCCGGAAGGCGGCCGTCCTCTCGGTTCGTCGCTCGAGGCTGTGGGCGGCGAGTGGGCGGGCGGACGGAGTGGTCAGTGGGGCGCGTTCACGTGTGGGAGGTGGGTGGGCGGCTTCTCAGCTCCCGCTCTTCCTCTTGCACACTCCCACCGGCCGACTTGCGGCGTTCTCTCGGCCCATCGGCGGCGCCCGCCCGCTCCTTCCTGCCCCCTCGTGGACACTCGCCGTCGTTCCTCTCCGCGGAATGCCCGCCCCGAATCGACGGGCGGGATCGCGCGACCTCCCGCCCGCTCTTCTCCGCTCGCGTCCACGACTTCGGCGCGTCTCTCCGCTCGTCCTCCTCGTCGCCGATCCCCTTGAGAGCGCCGATCGCCCGCTTTCTTCCGCTCGCGTTCGGCGGGCTGGACGGCGAGTGAGTGGGCGGCCGCCTTTCGTGCCCGAATCGACCGCCCGCTCTCCACTCGCCGTCTCGATCGAAGCGGACGTCCCGCCGCCCACTCGGCGACGAACGAGCGGGAGAGCGGGCGGAGGGGCGACGAGAATCGGCGGGATGAAACGGCGGACGGCGAGTGGGCGGAGAAACCGGAAGGAGGGAACTCGACGGCGTTCGGGCGGCCGCCGGACGGGAGTTCCGGGCGCTCGTTGCGGTCGCACGAGTAAGCGGCGGAAGAATGCGCGAGTGCGTGGGCGGCCTCGTCGTTTTCAGGCGGCTTTTGCGCTTTTATAAGAGGCGCCCAGACATCGCCTCCGTTCTGAACAACCACACACAAGCCGAATGCGAAAAGTTGCAAGTCAGGCATTGATTGCAAACTAATCGAGCTATAAAATAAGTCTGGCGTTGCTGCCTGCGGTTCTGCATTGCCGATTCCAAGCGTTGATAAGAAATACACGCTTTTGATTCCGCAGTGAGTTGAGCTCGTCCAGCCGTCTTTCCATTCGGTTTTATCAGTAAATTATTGATCGAAAGACGATGTTCCTTTTTTCATTGTCTGACTCAAGAACGAGTGCTTTGCTTTTGCGTAGGTTTTGTTTGCTTTTCGTTTAAATGTTTTTCATATTTCTGCTAAAAGACTTTTCAGAATAAAATAAGTCTGAATAATCCCATGGTTCTGTTGTAGTATACGTTGTTTTTGTTTAGCTCGCGTCCAATGGCCGACATTGATGGGGCATTTTGTCGGGTTGATGGCTTCGAATTAAACAAAAGCTACGGAAGGGTAACACTGGTTGGGGCAGGAGTTCAAGCAACGGTTTAGTAAGTGCAGTTTTGTTTACACTTATTTGTTTGTAGCTCGAATGAAAAGTACATCTTTAAAAAACACACGAATCTCTTCCAAGACGCCCGGAGTGCGCGTGATGCGTATTTTGAATTACTCCTTACATCATGCGTTCGCCACTGGAATGTAATTGCGTTTTTACGATGTCGATCATTTTTCCAGATCCAAAGCACTATCGACGTGTTTACGCCCGCCAAAACGGTGCTGGAATTCGAACATTTCTTTATGGTAGCGGTGTTGCATGGCCGGACACTCGAAGACAGGATTCGGACTGATGGTCCCCTGAATTTGCATCGTGCTTCTATGCTCATGAAGCAAATCTTGTATGCGCTTCAGTACCTACACAAATGCAACATAATCCATCGAGTACGGCGCTACGTAGTGCGCGTTTGGAGTGGCTCTATTTGTTTTAGGACCTTCACTTGAGAAACGTGCTGGTTTGCGATGTGTCCTATCGCACAAAACTCATCGACTTTGGCCTTTCAACTGAAGACGCGAGCGCGAAAGTGGATGGATGGAATCCCACTGCTTACGTGGTCGCAACGCCCTACCGTGCGCCAGAAGTGATTCTCGAAGGAAAATACACAAAAGCCGGTCAGTAAAACAACGATCAACACATCGCGTTGTTGTCATTTCAGTAGACATCTGGGCGGCGGGCTGCCTTTTTTACGAGTTGCTCACAGGAAAGCCACTATTTGACGGCGATCACGAAGTCGTTATTTGGCACAAACAAGTGGAAATCTTCGGCATGCCGTCAGCCCAATTCTTGGCCCTATTCGAAGACACACTTGATATCGAGAGAGTGCAAGTGAAAAAACTCACAGCTGAAGAGCTTCTTCCTGCAGGTTGCCTTCAACCGGCTTACGATGGTAACCGATGCGTTTGTTTTAGTAATTGCTATCGTTTCAGAAACGACACTAAACCTCTGCGAACCGTGGCGTTCGCGTTGTTGGCAATTTTGTCGGCATTGGAATGATTGCAATTGCGCGGCAGAAACGCGTACGCGATGTTCTGACCAGAACGAAGAAATCCCGCCAGCATTCGAAAATGTTTTTTCGTTTCCCCCGCACGTGAAAAGCGACCGTGGAGACGTTTCTTTACGAACATGCGAGTGGAGCAACTGCCAAATATTAACGGTAAATAAACTCAACTACAACACAAAACGTTTCATTTGTTCTCAGCGAGAAATGCTCGCGAGTTGCTATGCAAGATGATGTCTATCGAGCCAAAACATCGAATTAGTGCTTCCGAGGCCTATTTTCATTCGTTTATTGGCGGGAGAGTTCCGTGCCGCATCAAGATCCCTCAAAAAATATCCTACACTATGGGCGACATCTGCGTTAAATACGCAGAGGATTGGAAAGAGTTGCTTTTTGATCAAGTGAAAGGACGCGAATGGAAAGGCCATCCAGCCAGCTCAGATATTCTTTTTCCGCTTACAAGCAAGCGGATTCCTTCGTTCGAGTCGACTGATAATAACGGTACATTTCGTCGATGTTCTTAATCGGCAGCTTGTTATTAAGGTCAAAATCGAGACGGACTACACGTCATTTCTTATACGCTCGATTCTTTTCGGCCTTTCGACGAAAGGAAGCTCGTCGTTCGTGTGTTGCTTGCGGATTATCGAAAGGCCGTTGAAGCGATCAAACGCACGAATGTTGACGCGTTCTCTTCTTCTCACGAGCGATACGCCAAATACATCGAGTTGATTTACTCTCTGGATGACGACTACAAAGATCGCTACAAGGAATACGCCACTTCAATCATGGCCTTAACCAAGCGCTATCCCGACTTGCCACTTCTACTGCTTGACGACTCCGATCTGCGGGGATGGGAACGTCGTGAGGTGAGTGGCGTTTGTTGAATAGTTGGTCAAATGGTGTTAATGCAGTGGAACAACTATTGCGACATCCTTCTGGACCATGTGCGTCGTTTCGCATTTCGTTTGAACCAATTCCTCGCTTACCTTAACGCTAAAAATGTGAGACGATACGAAATGCATTTCGTCCAGTTAGTTGTCGGACGTCACGCAAACGGCAAGGTGATCGCTTTATTTTATGCCTTTACATTATTTTCGTTCAGCAACCGATGACCGAATTATTGGATATCCTAGAAACAACGGCGAACGAACTGCCTTCGACACTGAATTTTGGTTTTATCAAAGACATTACGTTGCTATGTCCAACCGACTACTCCACGCTTGCCGAAGCCGGTACGTATGCTGATAAAGAACGTCTAATGACGCGTACATTTAGTATCGCTAGCGAAGCGGAGATTCCTTGCGCAGACGGGGGTCGGCTTCAAGATCATCATTTGTAAGGAAGAGTGACAAAGCCCGATGTTCGAAACAAATTTAGATCCAACGGACGAACTGAGCGAAAAAGAATGACCATTTCGAAAGGAAATGTAGAAAGCAGCAATATAAAAACGTTGCTTGTCGTCTATTCCCATGCTTGTTTGTTTACTAAAACGAATCAATAGTCGCACGAAAATGACAGGAAAGGCTTCTTTTTGTCTTGTTCGACGTGAAGGAAAGGAAATCCAAGGGCATTCGAAGGAGATCAAAGAGGACGGCGGAGGGCGGTCGGAGGGAAGTTGGAGAGCAGCAGAAAGAATCGCACGGGCCGAGTGACCGCCATGTGCGCAGTCGACAGAAAAAGAGGAGGATCTCCGCGCCTCTCCGTCTTCCGTTGAGCGGCGCCTTCCTTGTTCGACTGAAGGACTCGCCGCCGTGCAGTCGAGTCGACCAGCCGCTCTCTCCCTTGGGAGCCGCCCTTTTCGACGCGCCACGATACAACCGCAAAATCCACGCGGCCATCGCGACCGCCCGCTGCGGCAGGGTGGAACGAGTGGTCGAACGCACCGGAGTGTTGCGGAAAACAGAACACGTTCCGCTCGGCGGCCGCCCACTCCGCTCGACGAGCTGCAGCAAAGTGAGGGTGGGTTGATTGTGAGGAAATGAGCGGCGAGTAGAAGAAGCGGCCGAGTGGGCGATCGTATTGGGCGCCCACTCGTCCACAGGGGGATCGAAGCGGCCGGCGGAGAACTCGTGGGCGACGGCGAGGGCGCGCGGCCGGCCGCCGCCCACGAATTCGGCCGCCCGCCCCAACGAACACAAACGGCCGCTCTCCGCGTCGATCGGGGGCATTCGGCGAGTGTGTCCGCAGTCGGCGGGCGATCGGAAGGCCGCCGGGCGGGCGGAGCGGCGAGTGGAGAGCGCGACCGACGGGGCGGTTGGTGGTGCACGAGCGGCGTCTACTGCGCCCTCTTCTCGATGGTGGCTGACCGCAAGGACGCCCGCCACCGCCGACGGCTCGCCGTCCGGCCGCCACCACCGCCTGCTCGCCGTCCGACCGGCCGCCCGCTTTCGTTCGTCCCGCCGCTCACTCCTGCTGGCGGTCGCCCACTTGCGAGTTCGAGCGGGAAGAAGCGGGCGGTCGACTGGAGGGCGCCTTCCGCCAACTCGTGTCTATTCTCCCACCGATTTGTGCCGCCGCTTCGTCTTCGAATGAGTCCTCCGCCTTCTTTCTCGCCGCAATCCTCCGCCCACTCCACTGCGCCACCGAGCCGCCGGCCACTCGCCGTCACCCTGCAGCCCCCGTCTTTCTTGCACCCTGTTGAGCGGGACGGCCACTCGCCGCTCGTCGGCAGCAACCGGCCGCCCGCCGCTCCTTCGCCGCCAGCCGCTCCGTCCGCGACCACTCGGCCGATCGGACGGCCGGCGGGCACTCCGAAGATACGAGCGGCCGCTCCCCCTCGACTTCCACCCGAGCGTTCCTCTCTTTCCTCTGCAGAAGGCGCCCTTCACTCGAGCAACTCGCGGAACTCCCCCACCGACTCGCGTCGATTTCTTTCGTTTGTTTTGGCTCGTCCACTCGAACGCCCGCCTTCTGCTTTCGGTTCCTCGATCCACTCGCCGCCAGCGGGCTCGAGCGGTAGAGAAAGCGGAGGGGAGGAGCGGCGAGTGTCCATTCCGGGCAGCAGCGAGATGGGGGCGGGGAGGACGAGGGGGAGTGCGGCTCGCTGCTTCCTCTCGTCCACTCCTCCGTTCGGCCCCAACCGACCGCGCTGCCGGCCGGCGTGGCGACGAGCGGGAGGCGCCGATCGAAGTCGAGCGGCCGCCCGTTGCCCACGTTTGAATCCTTTCGTTCTTCTCATTCGACCGCTTGTTGCATTGGACTGCTCGGCGAAGTAAAGCTGTCATGATCGGAGCGTCACGAAAAGAAGCGAGTGGGCGCCGTGTTGAGAGGGAGAGAACAAACGGATTGCGGTCGACGCGTGTGCGGGAGGACGGGCAGCGGAAAGCGAGAAGCCCGCAAGACGGACCGTCCGCCTGCAAGCGGCCGATCCCTCCGCCCGAAAGAACGCGCTGGGCGGTCGACGCTATTCGGCCGCCGTCTGCCGCTACCACTTCGGAGGGCGGGCGGCCGTTCGGAGAGGAGGGAAGGGCGGCGAGGGAGAAATGGGGCAGACGGGCGGCTTGCGCAACGCAGTCGGCGAGGGGCGGCGGCCCTCCGCGGCGAACTCGTTCGGAGGGCGGCGGGCGGTCCACTCGCCTTTTCGTTCGCCTCGCTGCCCGGGCGGTCGATTTTCGCCGCTCCTCTCCGAAATTCGGCTGTTCGCGATGTTCGGCCGCCTGCAAGCCGGCTTCTGGCTGCTCCTCGTGCTGTTGTTCGTCGGTGAGGCGGCGGGCACCGACTGCGTGCGGAAGGGCAGGACCGAAAACTACGTGTGAGTTCTCCGTGTCGTCCACTCGCCACTCGCTTATTACCTCCTTGTTGCAGGATCCTCAAGAGCACGGACGACTGCCGCTCGGCCTCCACGACGCTCGTTCTCGCCCGCGAGCCGCTGGACTTCACCGTCCGGGCCGACGGCGAAGTGCACGCGGCAAAGTGAGTTCGAGAACGACCGTCTTACTGCTTCCCCTTGCCTAGGATCACGTTCAAGTTCGGCTCGGGCTGCATCGTGAAAGCGGAGACGTATGTGGCAACAAGCTCGTCTGGGCTCCTGTTCGAAGGTTTGTAATTTTGGTGTTCACTCATCGAACCATGGTTGTTTCAGGCCAAGGGAAGCTCCCGTTCAAGGTGGAAGGTGCCCTGACCACCTCCGCGCTCGTCTTCAGCTCGCCCGGGAGCGAAGAGCCCAAGAAAACCTTTTCGTGCAGCAAGGCGTTCTCCAAGCGCAATGCCACCCACTTCTCGCTAGACGTCGCGGTCGAGTGGGAAAAGGCGGCGCCCAACCTGGACATCGAGTTCGTGAGTTCTCGTTTCGTCCTCGACCTCCGCTCATCACCAATTTCAGAAGAACGCTGCGGTGTTCGAGTACACGACGGGCGAGCTCGTGACCATCGTGGGACTCTCGATCGCCGGCGGAGTGTAAGTGGCCGCTCTTCGACTCACACCCGCTCATCCCTCCCTCCATTTCAGGGGCGTCCTGCTGCTCATCGGCATCGCGGCCGGCGTCTTCGCCTGCCGCCGTTTCAAGTGGCTCTGCTGGAGCGGCCGCGGCAAGACGGCGCCCGTCGCCGAGCCGACGGTGAAGACGGCCGGCTCCCGCCGCTCGCAGCGCGCGGCGAAGGCGGCGGCCACTTCCGCACCGCTCCTCCCGGCGCCCACACCCACGACGATCACGCCGCTCTCGCGCGGCCTCACGGTCCGCGACGAGCCTCCGCCGCCCACCGTCGGCGGAAAGAAGAAGGCGGAGCCGTCCACGATCACCCACTCCATCGGGCTGACGTGTCACGACGACCCGCCGCCGCGTCGTCCGATCGGCCCGCCCTCCAAACCGAACGCCGCGAAGAAGACGGCTGAGTGCTGCGGCACCAAGACGGCGGACGCCTTCGGCCTCCACGTCCACGACGAGGCGCCGCCGAAGACCCCGAAGCGCCCGAAGTCCGCCGGCCTCACCGTCCACGACAAGTCGCAGCCGACCAAGACCGAGTGGACGGGCGCGACCGTGGTCACGGAAGAGGGCTCCAAGCCGTCGAAGGTGAGTTCTCCGCTTCCTTCTCCCCCTGACCTCTCGTTTGTTGCAGGAGAGCGCGCCGAGCGGCAGCAAGTGAGGAGAACGAGATCGGCCCTAGCGGGAGCAAGTCCCTTTCCTTCTTTCTGTCTGTGTACCTAGGAAATAAAGAGTAGGTAGAAGTACTCGGATTTAAAGAATGGAACCTAAACGACGCCTCTTCGGACGGGAACTCCCCCTCGAGTTTTGTGAAGCGGACGGCGGCGGGGCACCAGTCGGCCGCCTTCCCGCCACTCCGTTCGCCTGCGGTGTGACGAACGGGAGCTCTCGGTCACTCTTTTCGTTCGACTGCGATCACGGACGAGTCGAGCGAGTGGTCAGGGGCGTCGAGTGGGAAGACCACGCAAAGAAGGGACGGGCGTTGCTCGAGAGCGAGCGAAGCCGGTGGACGAGTGGACGCTTCTGCCGCCCGGCTGCCGATGCTCCTGATCTTTCCTCCTCGTGCGCGCTCGGTGCTCTCAACGAGCGGGCGGACGGGCGGCCAACGGTCGTCCACCCGCCCGCAATTCGCTCTCGTGCGCTGTGGCTGCGGGCGGGATTGCCTACGGCATGTGGACGACTAACTCTCTCTTCTTCGCGTCGCCCTCGAAGCAACGGACAAAGACATTCGAACGCAATCCAGCGAGCGTTGTTCAAAGACGAGCGGGCGAGCGGTCACTTCGGAAAGCGCGGCTGCCGGACGAAACGCGGTAGAACGGCGGGGAAAGCCGTCGGGGCGCGGACGACCGCCTAGTTCTTTCAAGACGACAGTGTTGTGCGGTCGCTGCAGCAGTCGGCGGTGGGCGGGGGGAAGGCGGCAGTCAGCCGTGCAATCGGCGGAGCGGAGGGCGTTCGGCCGCCTTCTCACCGCCACTCCGCCTACTTGCTGAAGGGTCGGCCGGGAGCGCAATTGCGAGGCGGACGGGCGGAGTAGAACGACCAAACGGGGGGAAGCGGCGTGCCTGCGAGCCGCCGAGTCCGCCCGCCCGCTCTTCTTCTTTCGCGCCATTCGCGGCCTCCGAGCGGGCGGACTCGTGGGCGCCCTCCTGCCCCTCACTCCTCCCCCGATCGACACAAGCGGTTTGTTTTCAGACAATCGAACACCGGAGATCGTTCGTTAATCGAAGACAGTCGCCAGAGAACGCAATCCTCAGCGTGAACGCAAGCCTGTCCTCCAACAAACGACACTCCACGGACGATCGACTCAAACAGAAGAGTTTCGGCGCGAATCTGTGCAATTGGTGGGCGGTCCGTGCAGACTGGCGGGCTGCACGGCCGCCTTCGGGCAGCAGAACCGCGGGAGGAGCGGGCAGAAGCCGGCAGGGGGCGGCCACTCCGATCGGCAGCAGGACGGGGAACACGGGCGTCCGGGAAGAAGGGGAACTCACTTGAACGGCGAGCATTCGGGTCGCTTGCCGCTGGAGGCGCCGCGAGTCGGGCGCCCCCTCGAAGACGTCGGCCCGAGAACGAAGTCAACTGGACGTCTTCCACGAGTGCTGCAGGCGGAGGGATCACTCGCGGCCGCTGGGAGAAGAAGGTGCTCTTCTGCAGCTCCCGCACCACTTGCGGCTCGTCGTGTCGGTCGAACACGAGACCGTCGAGCCCGCAGTGGGCGCAAATCCACGCGAAAAAGCCGCCGATGTAAGCGGACGAGCGGCGCGGCCTCGAGCAATCGACGGGCAGCCGGCAGACGAACTGCGGGCACACGAGCAGAAGTCGACCGCCCACTCGTGGCGGGCGGGCACGAACACGAACCGCGTCCGTCAACTCGCCGCCGACTGGACGCCGAGTGGACGCCGTCGATCGCCCAGCCGAACCCCAGCGGTTGGGGAGGGACGGGCCGCACGCACGAGAAGACGACGGTCGCGTTCGGCCCCAGCGACCAGCCGGCGGCCCCAATCGACCATCCGGAGCCGCAAATCCAGCGAACGAGTGGACGAGAAAGCGGAAGAGTGTCCCCGCTTGTCGCCTTCCGAGAGGGAGCAGGACCGCCGAAAGACCACCGCATTCCACCCGCTTGCTCTCGGCTCCTGCCCACTGCAATGAGCGTTGTGTCCGCTGGCCGTCTCAAGCGGTGTGTCCGTGTCGTTGGCTCCGCTCGACCTTTCGACCATTGGCAGCCGCTTTCAGTCGATTGCGGGACTAAAAGCCCCGTTCAGCGGCACTCGACACCAAAAGCTGCCGCCTGGCCAGTTCGTGCTGTCCTCCTCTTCTTTTCGGTTCGCCCATTTCGGGGTTGTTCTCGGCCAATCCACTCAATTCGCGCTGTGTCTTGCTCGTTGCTGCCCCTTTTGTTTCCCTGTTGCGTTGACTTGCGGGTGACTTGAACGAATGATCGCATCGAATGTGCGGCCTCGAGCATTGGAGTGATTCTGATCGAGGGTCGAATCGAAAGCATTTCGAGCACAAAGCAACGACTAAAGCAAGCGTTGACGCGTGTTTCGATCACCACAGAAGGCGGGCGTTTGATTCCCGTTGGAAGCGGCTTCCGACGTCTGCTCTCTCCTTCGTCCATTCGGCCGCTTGGATTCTCCCGCTGCTCTCCGCTCAACACGACGATCGAGCGGACTCCCGCGTCCTGCCGGTCGGTTCGCCTCCGCCGCGCTCTCGACCGTCCACTCGGCCGCCCGCCGGCTTCGAGTCGTCCGTCTGCTCGTTCGACTGCGTGCTGGAAGCAGTCGTGTGTGCCCGGCGATCCCCCTCATCCGATCGGACGACTCCCTCCTGCTCGCCCGGAATTCACGAGCTGCGAGTGGAAGTGGCGGCCGTCGCTCTCGGCCGGCAGGTGGACGAGCGGCGAGTGGACGGACGAGAGCGAGGGGACGGGGAGGGGCCGTTGGACGTGCAGAAAGCGGACGCATCTTCGTTCCGCCGTCTTGGCAACAATCCACACGATTTCTGCCCGCTCGCCCGCTTGCAGAGCGCTCTTCGGCGCGCCGCCTGCCGCTCGCTTCCGCCGGCCAAGCGAACGGAACTCGCGGCCGATCGACCGCCTTTTTCTCGCTCCTCGACGATCCGCCCGAACGCCCGCCGGAGTGGTCGAGCGGTGGGCGACGGCGCCGACTGGACGAGCGGCTCGTCGGATTGCTCCACACAATCGACGCCGCCTTCCGACCGGCCGCTCGCGAGCCGGGAAGCGGAGGACGCGGACGAGCCGCCAGTCGCCCACTACGCGAACCGCTCGGTTGAACCGACCGGCGGATGGAGGGCGGACTCCCGACAATCGAGAGGCGTCGTTTCCAGTCGACCGCTTCGGAATTCTGCACTCAGCCAAGCGGAGAAGGACACACTTCAACCGATGGATTGCCCGTTTGATCTCCGTTGTGTTCGTCGAGTGTTCAGCTGCGAACAACTCGACTACAAACGAGTGGAAGATCGCTTCAATCCGAACGAACGAGAGGGACGGTCGGCAGAAGGCAGTGGAGCCGGAGGAAGCAGAGCTCTTCTTTGCTCCCCGTTCCGCCCGCCTTCTTCCCGCTGGGTCGAACCCTCCACTTGGCGGGCGGAGGTGCTCGTGGCCGAGTGGCTTCGCGGTTGGACTTCTCGCGCCCGCCGTCTGCCGGTCGTCGAACGAAAGCGGCAGTTCGTGGAGGCCGCGGGGATTCCAGTGCACTCGCCGCCGCCCGCTCGCCGCGAACTCGGCGGGTCGACCGCCAGCGAGACGGCCGGCGGCCGGCGGACTCGCGGCGAGTGGCGGCGGGCGGCGCGTCAAGTCGGACGGCCGTCTTGACCGCCGCCGCCGCCCGCGTCGTGGCCGCTTTCCGCTCTTAAAATTGGGATCCACCTATATGTAAGCGGGGCACTGAGGGGGAAAGCGGCAACGCCGAGATCTCGGGAACGGGTGGATGGATTTGGTTGGGGTTTTTTGTAATCGATAGAGGAGGTTGTGGAGGGGGGACAAAACGAAAAATTTCACATACGATTTTTGATTTAAGGTTTTTATCGAAGTTTGAAATTTGACCGGCCACAGAGCAGTGGGTGGGAGGCGTGGCGCAGTGGGTTGCGCGTGGGGTTGGGAGGCGGGGAGGTCGATGGTTCGATCCCGGGTACCGGCGTTTTTGAAATCGATACCGGAGAGAAATAAATAGCTGGAAATGGTCAAGAATGAATGGATTGGACGATTGGCCAAGAAATGGGCCATAAAAACGGAAATGAAGGTTGGAACGAAAATGAAGAAATTCCGATTTGAGGGAGCGGGTAATGGAAAAGATGGATGGATTAGAAGCTGATCGTTTTCTTGGAAATGATCGGCGAGTGCATGATACGAAAACGATTGTGGGTTGGCCGTCGTCAGTTTGCGGTATCTCGGATGTTTGACATAATTGGGTGGGCGGGCTGGGCCAATGGACATTCGAAGAGCCGAATAGTTGCAGTGCGTTGGGGTAGGTAGTAGGCTGAACAGTGTATGCTGATGTCTGTGAGCTGGGGATTTGTTCGGGTTTGAGTACGCGGGTTGATTTTGCGCACAATAGAACGTGCGAGCATGCTGTATGGCATGAATGGTTAAAGGTTTAAAGAAACGAGCAGATGACTGAAATGTCGACTCGATGTGGCGTAAGCCGAATTGGGCAGTGACAGCGGAGTCATTTATTTTGAGACTTGGCATTTGTTTCACGAATTGAACAATGGTTAAACAGGCTTAAAGCCGCCGCAGGCGGCTTTTAAGCCTCTGTCATCACTAGCCGAGAGGGCCGAAGGCCCGTTTCGGCTAGTCCTCCCGTAAAGCGCGTAAAATTGTGCGTTTGTTCGTCAGACTCGCACCCCCAACTTTTAGCGCTTTGCTCCTATCGATCTGAAATTTTTTCTGGCTACAGTAAAGTGCGTGTGCGGAGTCCGAAAATGTGCATTTCGACCGACGGCGGGCACGTTCAACGTTCCGTGCCGACGTTCCGCAACGTACCGTTTTTCATCGCCGTCCGAATTCCCCCGCCCTGTAGACAAAAAGATGCGCCTTGAAACGAGGAACATCTCATCAGTTGACGGCATCATCAGGAAATGTTGTTGAAGAAAGTTATGATCGCCCGAAAGCGAAGGGTCGAGGTGAAAAATCGAAGAGGTCCACACTCGGAGGCGCCGTTCTCGGCTGTCCGAATTTTATTCCACAAACCGAGCAAAATAGTCCTAGAAAAAGGTCTTGCGCATGTTTTGCAGTTGTTATTATGTTGATTGGGTCAAACACAAAAACGTATAAATCGGAGAAAAATTGTGTGTCGATTTCAAAACTTTTGGCCAATTTAAAATCCGTCGTTCTAATTGCGCTTTTGACGTCATGACATGAATGTGGGCTCATTCGAAGGCGCAGAATCCGGGCTTTCTAGTGATGTGCAGTTTGTTTTCGTTTTTGGCCCACGTGGCCACTGCGATGCCCGCTAACCGAACCCCCGATTTTGCGCAAACACCCGGCGGGTTTGGAGAGAAATGGACCGATTCCTCTGAAACTTGGCAGAAAGGTCGAGCTCAGGGTTGCTCTTCTAACTACCGTCTCAGATTTTTTCAACGCTTGGCTGCCGATAAGTAATTGATCGTTTTGTGGTGGGGGTTCTGCGCCTGCGCGTTGCGGTCGGTCTCTTTGAGTGCCGCTACCAGCGCTTGCTTTTTCCACTTGCTGGCATTAAAGCGAACACTTTGGCATTGTTCGCGCATAGCGAACTGTGTTATGCGGGCGATTACTCGAAGACTGCATTCTTCTGCACCTTCCGGAGTTCGGATCGGTTTTCCGTGGTGCCGTAAGAGCAGGATAGAGTTAACAGGCCGTCTTCCTTCAGAAACGGCCAATTCGTCGAGTTTCAATCAAATTAAAACGTTTTTGAAGCGTTGCTCAACGTTCTTTTGTTGGAACAAGCCCTCGGTTTGTCCAACGAAGTCGACAAAAGCATTCGATACGCACCAGTCTAACGACTCCCCCAGCTGGGGACGGCGCGAAGCGCCGTCACACGCTGGTTTTTTAGTGATTTCTGTCGATTTCTGCTGATTCTTTGGGTGGAAGGTTTGTTTGATGGATTCAACTGCAGTTATTGGAATTTATTGATGAGTTCAGGAGTTCAAACCTTCTGTCCTCCGGAGGGTCGAATGATCGTTTGTGGAGTGGCTGACCGAATGAATTCGTGAGTTCTGCTGCCCGTTCCTCCACTCACTCCTGACGGCGATCTTCTTTCAGCCTGCTTGTTGGTGTATGGAGGCGGATGGACGGGGATTCGAGTGCATGGCAGTCGGTTTAATCCTTCGAATTTCTTTTGCTTGCCGCTCCGTTTAGGCGTGGAACAAAAAAAAGCAGATGAAACGAAGAATGAGACTATTGCTGCAAGAATTCGAAAACGGGTAGAAATGGTGATCGGAATTCTCTCATTTTTACGAAGCACGATAGACGAAGAAGAACTGAACGTGCAAGTGGAAGCGTTGGAACAAAAGCAAGCAGCCACCCGCGAGAAATTTCATCGAAAGAAAGCAAACATTCGGCTTGATCTTCCGTTGAAAACGAATGACAAATTTCTACAAACACGGCAATTAATGCGACCTTTGAACAACAATTGATCATAACGGAATTAGATCCTTTCTACGAACACACTCCCCGAACGAACCGAAAGGTTGGAGTCGACCGACTGCGTGTCAAACGAATTCCTGTTCTGCTCACTTGCGGCCGCCGCCAACAGCCGCCGATCGTCCTGCTGTCTGCCTTTTTTCAACAATTCAGCAAACAACCGGTGTTAACAAAAGACATCGGTCTAGTGGCAATTGCGGAATAAACCATCAACTCGAAGCCCAGAGCAAAGAGCGATGGAAGGTTCCTGCTTCTGTACTCGGAATTTGTCTCTGCCGAGTAGTTGGGTTTTCTCGTTTATTGGACTCTCAAATAAGGGCGATGGACTGGTCGGACGCGTGGAAGAATGAAGTGGAAGAGAGTCCCCGCCGCTAGTCGGTCGGTTCTTTTGTACTCGGGAGATAAGCGAAAGGGAGCGGTCGAGGAGGCGGCCCGCGGCGTCGGTTTTTGCCAGTCGGGCGAGAGGCAATGCGATAAGCGCGTAAGTTAATTAAGAACGTCCAAAGACTGTGACGTAGTGGTCTCAAAAGAGTAATGATCGCGGAAAACAAGAGACTAAAGAACAAAGGGCAGATTTGCCCGATTCCGGGCACAGCTTCAGCCTTCAACGCTGAAATCGATCAAACATTAGATCACACACTCCGGAATAAATCAACCGCACTGCCGTCGAGCAGTCAGGAGAATCGAACGCTGCCCATCTCGAACAGAAATCACCAGAAAGACCGCCGTGTTCGGTGCGGACTGGAAAGAAGGAAAAACGAACCGCCTACCACTCACGAGTGGTTTGTGGAGCGGCGGGCGACAGAAGGGCGGCGAAGAAAGCGGGAGGGAGCGAAAGTCGCTGCCGGTCGGAAGGTAGAAGGGCGTGAGGGGGCTTCTCGTCGTCTTGTGAATGCGAGGGTCGGACGAGAACGAAAGCTGGAAACCGAGAACGTAGCGCGTGGACACAAATCGACGCTCGCTTTTGGTTACTCATTGCACAGCTTAAATCGACTGATGATGCGTGGGCACAAGACGGCTTCAGAATTGTCCGCACGGCAACGCCCGATGAACAGTGGAAAAAGAATGGAACGTCCATCGGCTTGCGAACAAGCACGCGAGGTCGTTTTTTCACCCATCAATGGTGGAGGTGTGATCGGAATAAAACAAGCTGAAAGCGAAAATACTCGTCGTGTAGTGAACCTCGCCGGCTCGCTTGAACACCGGTCGAAAGAGAAAAATCGCAACCTGTCTTCACGACGAAAGAAACGGGCAATCCAGTGTGGATTTTGCCTCTCAACAAGTTGTACGGAATTCGATCTTTCCAACGACTACACTCATCAAAATAACCGAATGGTTGAAGTCGACCGGCTGCGCGTCCAACGAATTCGTGTTCTGCTTGCTTGCGCTCGGCGCCAACAGCAACCTGCCGTCCGGCTGTTTGTCTTCTCTCTTAACGAACGGGCTAACTCCGCAAAATTCTGAAAGCTGCCTATTCGGAATAAACCACCAAGTCAAAGCCCGGTGCAAACAGCAACTTCAGGTTCTTGCCTACCACCGTCAACGCTAAAAATCATGGTGAGCACAAACGTGGCGGAATAAAACCAACCCACCTGCCGTCGAGCAGCCAGAAGAATCGAATGCCGGCCATCTCGGACAGAAACCAGAATAAAGACCGCCGTGTTCGGTGCGGACCGGAAACAGAGAAAAACGAACCGCCTTCCAGTCACGAGTGGTGTGTGGAGCGGCGGGCATCAGAAGAGCGTCAATAAAACGAGAGGAAAAACAAAGGAAGCCACTGCCACTTACGGAATTAACCGAGATCAGTGGAATCAGTGTTCAAAACGACCGAACTCCTCGTCGCCTTTTGAATGCGAGGGTAGGGGGAGAACGGAACCTGGAAGGCGAGAACGAAGCGCGTGAACATTAATCGACGCTCGCTTTCGACTTGCTCTTCGCACCGCCTAAATCGAGTGTGGATGCGTGCTCTAGTCTACATGGATGACAGAAACCCAAACGGAATAAACTCGCTGGTTAAGATCAAATTCGTGTCCTTGGACGCCGAAATGTTTGATGTTTCGCATACCTGAAAATCGCAATCGATGTTGAAGCGGAATAAGAGCAAGACCTTGTTTCTGAACGGCCAAGAAATGAATGTTGTGCACTCCTCCCCACATCCAAAAGAAAGACCGCCGAAATCCGCGCTGATGAGAACAACGAACGACTCGATGACGTCAACGATCCTCGTTGTGTCGACGGCAAGCCGAACATCAGCGATGAACGAACGGAAGCTTGCAGGCGGCCATGCAGCAATATCGCACAAACAAAACTTTACCGGAATCTCCCCGTAGCGAGTGCCCGAACGAGACAGACAGAAGATGGCGGTGAAAGGGTGAGAACGAACGTGAATGTCGGGCTTGATTCAACGAGCGGTGACCGGAGAGTGCCCACAGCCCATGCTCGTCTCTGCAAGCGTGATCAATGACACCTCTCCCGCAAGCAGTGAAAACGGAAAACGAACTACTGGCAAGCACGTGTTTCGTTGCGCCCAGACTTTACAGAATTGAGGCCAATGTAGCCCGATCGTAGAAGTTTAACAAAGACAAACAAACGATGACTCACAATAAACAAAGTTCAAGGACAAACGGAATAAACGCTAGATATTCGTCGCTCTCAACGCAATGAAAGCCGGCAGCAACGTCGTACATAACTGAAAAAAGAAGTGCATAAGAAAGTCCAGTTTTTGTTCACGGTCTCGGCCTGCCGAGCAACGAAACAAATATGCAATAAGATTACACACATCAGGTGATGAAAACAGCGAGCGACTCGATGCCGTGAATGATGCTCGTCGTGTCGAGAGCCCAGCCGAACATCGATGATGTTGCTGCGATCAACGAGCGTGAGCTTGCGTGCAGCTAGACAGTCTTACGGCCGGACACTGCATCGGAATATCTGTCCAAAGCGAAACGAATCGTCGTTGAGACTACCGCACGGCCTGAGCGAGAACTTCAGAAACTAAGAAGTACCCAAGACGCTGATGAATCCTTGCGAATGAGAAGTCATGTGAACGGAATAAAAAAAGGTTATGAAAACGAGCGCTTGATCATGCAACGGTGGGAAAACAAGGTAATAGCAGAGTGACAAACAAACCGAGGACCGCAAACCAACAGAAAGCGCGTGCATGGCGATGAGTGATTTGTGAAATACCTTCACTCTTCAAGCCGAATCCGCGGAATCTCCCCCGCAGTAAGTGCCCGAACAAGACAGATAGAAGATAGCGGTGGATGGGCGATCGTGAATGTTGGGGTCGATTCAACAACCTCCGATCGGAGAGTGCCCACTGGCAATGCTCGTCGCTGCAAAAGTGATCGATGACGTTCCTCCAGCAAGCAGTGAATGGAAAGAACGAGCAGCATTCGGACACGCAACCCACGTCATAGTCAAACTTTCAAGAAAAACGTACACGCCGACATTGACTTCACGGAATCGCCCGCAGCATAAACGAATGAGGCTGCAAAAGAAAACCGAATGCGGCTGTTGATACAAACCACCGGTTTTAAAACTACCTGTACATGGACGGAATAAAGCGGATGTTTTGCCCACTTCTAACGACGTGATCAGCTGGAGCAAAGGCAAAACGATTGGCGAGAAGCCGGGCAGCAAGCGAACGGCCGTCAAAAGAACTGATCCCCAGACACTCTGAACGGCATTCGAATAAGCGACCCGCTTGCTCGTGGACAAAATAAAGTGCTCTCTTTGGGCTGGCTTAGCAGAGAGGCGTGTTCTTCCACCGACCTTTCAAGCGAAATAATCGAATGAAGAGAACGAAACGACGATAAGATTTCTTTTTAGCCGACGATGAGCTCGGAGAAAGAGAAGAAGCTCACGCCTCGCAGCTAGACAAGAGCAAACGGGGAGTTGTGTCTGCTTTATTACGAGCAAAGACTCGGAATCCTTCTTGTTCAGCAATGAACTTTGTATGGAATAAATGAGCAAGAAGGCCACCGTCGAAACACAAAATATAAGTGCGAATTTAAAACGCTTCACAACATTTGTCAAGAATCCCAGGCGGAATAAAGCGTCGACTGCTATGGTCGACAGCGCATAAGAAAGAACCAACGATCACCCGTTCCCCGCCTTCTGTTCGCTTCTCCAAGCGATCGACCACTTTCTGCTTTCCAGTTCGACGGCAATCGATCGACTGCCGAAGCAGTCAGATCGATGGACGGACGCATTCCCGTGGTTGTTGTCCAAACGACTCTTCATCCCCGCTCATCCGTTTGTGCTCATTCGATGCACTCCGTCCTTTCGCCTTCTTCTCGCGCCAGTGATGTCCTCCTCGCCATTCCATCCCTCCTTCTCCGATCAACTCGTATGTCGATGCCCAACCGTAAGTCCTACCGCTCTCCGCCCGCCTTCACTCCGGCGACTCGTTTCAGGCCGCCCGGTTGGCGTTCCCTCCGCCGGGTCCTCAACAGCCGCCTTCCGCTCGCCGGACTCACCGGCCGCCCGTCGAGCAGCCGACTGGGCCGTTTGGTCGGTGGCTCCTTCGACGAATCCCTATCTTCCGCTTGTCCGGCCGCTTTTTCTCTTGAGCGGAAAGAAATGGGCGGACGGCCCCCACAGACGAGCGGGCACTCGCTTCACATTGACCTTCGACGACTCGCCTACTTCTCAGCCTGCGATCACGCTTTCTAATCACTCTATTCATTCGCTATTAAAGACAACGGTTAACCACATGCTCGTGAACAACGCAGTGATTCTCGCTTTGCTCCTGCTGGTTGCCCATCAAAATCACTTCTTCCTCCAATTTGCCCCGTCTGCTCGCTGAAAGCGAGGATCTCCAATCGAACGACATCCCCACGAACAGAAAGAAGCGGATGCGTGGAACACAAGTGGGCTCGTCCGCCCAGTCGTTGAGAGGGATGGAGTGAAAGAGAACACCTGAAGGGAAGAGAAAGAAAGGCGCCGTTTCGTCCGATACACCCGCACGAAGAATTCGAACGACGGCGTGCAAAACAGGCGAGCGGGGACAACGGCCGCTCGATCAGGACTCCGTCTTGCGGCGGCTGAGCATCCGATCGACCATCGTCTTCGCGTACTTGAGCCGCTCGCGGAGTTCGTGCGAGCAGCCCGCCTCGACGAGGGCGGCCGGCGCTGCGGGTCGCCGAACGTCGCCGCCCGCATGGACGGCGAGACGATCAGCTTCGTGTTGTCCTGCAAGCAACCCACTGATTGATCCAACGGCTCGAAGAAGCTCGACTGGAGCGTCCCGTCCGTCAGCAGCAGCACGATGGCCACGTCCGAGCGGAACCACTCGCTCAGACACGGGAAGCGGCCGAACTCCCGACCGCTCGCCCGCCGACCGCCGGTGTTCGATCGTGTACGAGCGCAACTCCGAGAGCAGCTCGACCGTCTTCTCCAGCGTCTGCGCGTACTCGGCGCCCGTCGCGTCGATGTACTGGAGCGGACTGCAAGCGGAGGGGAGGAGTGGGCAGAACGAAGGGGAACTCACTCTCCGCTCGAATCAACCAGCAGCTTCGTGTGGTCGTTGAACAGAACGCCCACCGAGTCGTCGCACAGTTGGAGGGCGAGGCCGTCCTTCGCGCAGTCCACCCACTCGAGGCTGGGTGCTCGTCCCGCACGTCCACTGCAATCCATCGAGCGATCAGGGAAGCATTCGGAGGACACTCACGATCGAGAGGAGAAAGGCGCCAGCTGGTTGGCCGCGTTGTTCAGGTGCTCGGCGATCGGCGTCTCGTCCCCCTCGTTCGCCTTCCGGTTGCTCACGATCATTGACGGGGCGTCCTGCACGACGCGCGACGTCGCCCAGACGAGTCTCCGGCTGAAAGCGGGCAGAACGGAGGGGAATGGAGGGAGTGGAAGGGGGAACAGACCTCGATCATGCCGCCCGAGAGGTTCTCCTGGTTGAAGCGCGGCACGGGCACGAGGCTCGAAACGGGCAGCGCGTCAAGCAGGAAGCCGCGCGAGAAGACGGTCGGGCGGTCCTCCGGCTGCGGCGCCAGCAGGGCGGCGATCAACTCGTGGGCGTCCCGCCCGATGCGCGTGGGATCACGTACTCGTTCCGCCGAATCGTCGCGTACGTTTGCTGCAGCGAGAGCGGTCGGAATCGGGGGAAGACCGGAGGAAACTCACCTCCAAAAAGAGCGTCTCGGACGGCGGCTTCCCGACGAGCAGCGTGCGGAGGATGCAGCCGATCGCCCACACGTCCACTACCTCCGGCGCTGAAGCGGGCAGTGAGTGGACGAAAGAGGGAACGAACCGATGTAGTTGGGCGTGCCGCAGAGCGTTCGCCGCTGCTGCCCGTCGCCGATGTTCAGCTGCATGTGGCCGTCAAGGAACAGACTGCCCAGCTCCAGGTCCCGATGGGTGATCTGCCGGCCGTGCAGGTGCTGGCAGCCGGCCACGAGCTGAAAGCGGTGAGTGAGGGAGACGTATTGAAACGAAGGAACCCGCGTGGCGCGTAAAGTGGCGGGCTTCCAGCTCGGCGACCACTCGACGCCGCCGGTGGAACTCCAGCAACAAGCGGCGACGGACAAGGCGATTGCGGAAAGCGCCGAGAGTCTCCGGTTGTCGGCGGTTGTTCGGCGGGTTGAGCGGGCGAAGGAAGGAGCGGGTGGACGGTCGACTGCTCTCCGCTTCCCCGCACCGCTCGCCGTCGTCCATCCACGCAGCCGCCGATTACTCCGGAAAGAACCCGCAAGAGCCGCCGCTCCTCTCCGCCCGCCACTCGCCGCTTCGGGCGGCCACTCGGCGGACGGCCGGCTGGAGGGCGCCGGCCACCGGAACGCGGGGACTCCCGCCGCTCGCCCGTGGTCGATCCTCTGTCCTCACTTCTGATCGAAAGGCGGAGCGCCCACTTCGAGGCGGCGGGCGGGCGGCCATTCGACTCGCCGCTCGAACGGGAGTGGCGGGCGGCCGACCGCGAAGGGTTGATAGAGGCGGACTTTTGCCTGATAGAGTGAATCGTCCGCTGGACGAGTCGGGAGCCCGTTTGCTGGTGGCACGAGCAGAAGCTGGTCGTTGAGATTATTGTTATTGACAGTTTCTTCAGCTGATTGCAGTTCGGAGAAGAGAGGCTACGCTTTGACAGATAAAGTTTGCTTTTATGACTCGCTTGGATGTCCGCTGGAGAATAGTTTGCCGGTTGGGATTAAGTATTGACCGCTACATTTTGTGCTCGATATGTACCGCAACCACCGGGAAAACTTCGTAAAATCATATGCTACTTGATTTGTATGGTAATCAAAAGAAGAATCGGGGCTGATGAAGTTTCCTTTCGATGACGAGTCGCTTGTCGCTGATATCATTCTGCCCTTGCGATGACGTCGCCGGCGTTTTTTTTATTTCGTCAGTGGCATCTCGCTGGGGCATTTATTCCGTGTGTGGCAGCGATTTTAAAATCATAACTGCTGTAAAACGATCTCATTACAGCTCGCTGCTAATTTCGGCTGAACCCGAATCCGCGTCTTTTATGGGACGTGTGGAGAAAGCCCAATATTTTTACCGCTCGTGCTTCCAGGAGTCTATTGTTCTTCATTCTTCGGACACACGGAACAAGCAGATCAATTGTTCCGTTTGGTGGTTTTCATCGCGTTCATTACCGCTCGAACACGCGCGTTCGTGTCACGCGTCGACCTTGCATCTCATGTTCTTTGCGACGAGCTGTTCTTTGTGCTCGAATCGGAGCAACACTTCCGCTATATCAATCTTTTGCACGAGGTTAGCGAGAAAACCCACCAAATGGACGACATTCAGTCCCGAGCGGGAGTGGGCGGTTGGTTCGACTGCTGTTGTTGATGAGAAGGCCGCCGGGTTCTTCGATCCTGCTGCTCGTGTTCACCTTTTTTTCAGGTTGGAAGCTGCAGAGGGCGCCCTGCCGACAGAACGGTACGCGAAGACCGCCGACGGCCGGCCGGACGCCCGCCGCCCATCGAGCGGCCCCCACGGCGTCCCCGTAGTCCAGTGGGATGGGCGGCGGATTGCGGGGCGGGAGTCCCGTCGGCCGGCGGGATCGAAGCTGGCGGTCGGGAAGGGCCGGTCGGCCGTGGAAGACGGCGGAGTGCGCGGATCGGCCGGCGAGTGGGCGAGAGGCGGGCGGATCCCACCGAAAGAAGTGTTCGTGGACGAGGGCGCGAGTGGGCGACAGGCGGATACGTGCCGCAGCCATTTGCGCGCCGCCCGACACAACAGCTGCACTTTTGCGTTGTTGGTGCTTGCCAGAGGAGTGTTTCCATCCCGCAAAGATGGTACGTTAATCGTTGTTTTTCCTGTTCTCATCGTCCGGACGCTCGTCTTGCAAAAAACCGAGTGATTGGTGGTCGTTGCTTTTCTTTGGACTTGCCGTCGGCTGACTCGCTCGTCAGTTGGTCGCAGGCGAGTGGGGGCTGCTCGCTTTCTTAGCTTGTGGAGGGCTGACGTCGATGGGAGATTCCGCGACGAGATTGTTTAGGAAGGGTTCAGGTCGTCATTTTTGCAACGAACACTCGCCATCATATCCTTGTTTTTTTTATCAATTGCAGAAGGCGCCTTTATTATTCCGTGCAGCAGTTTCAAAACTGTTGCGCTTTTGCACATGCAGTCGTTGCAACTGAAATCACTCTTCAAACAACCCGCGTTTTTCAGTGCTCAACCCCATGGCCACCGAACCCATCGCTTGAGTCATTCGCACTCTACACATGCGCTGGCCGAGCCCGCAGCCGGCAGCGTTGGACGGCGACTCGTGCCCGTGGACGACCGCCTTCTTTCGGCGGCCAGCGGGCATTCGGGGCGGGATTCCCGCTCAAAGTGGGCGCTCGTGGACGGGCGGACGGGAGGGCCCGTCTGCCGCCAGTCGGCCGGCTGCTCTCCAGCACGGGCGACCTCCACACTCGTTGGAGGACTGCCCCCTCCCAGTGGAAGGGGACGGGGATTCTCGAGACGACTCGCGAGTTGCCCGCTTCGAATGGCGAGTGGTCGTCGAGCGGCCGACTGCACTCGTGTCCACGTTCTTTGATGGGCGTTGAGTGGATACTTTTTCCTTTTAGCGGAAGGTGGGTGGTGATTGGAGGTGTTGGTTTATTCCGGAATGGGGTCGTTCGTCTATGGTTGCTCTGAATAAACGGCAGTCAAATAATTTTGGCTTGCAGAAAACGGAACGAACGACACATCCATTGCGAACAATAGCGGAGTTGTTTTGAGAACCCGTTTGATTTCTGCTGCGTTCGTTGTTTTTTTAGACATGCAATTTAGTTCGATCATCGAGCACTGTTCTTGGTAAATTATCGGAAATCGTTGGTCAATTAGTCTAACAAAACAGCCCTTTCAATTTCTCGCATCGCCTAATAGTATCGAACGCATGTGAGAGATTACGCCGTGAATCGAATCTCCAAATCATGATTGTAAACACCGCGTTTAACCATTAATATCTTCGCTTGCCTTTTTGCTCTTTCTATTCTACAAAATCAGCTAAAAAAGCCAAACCTATCGTCATCAAATCGCGGGTTCCCCAAACACCTATCCAGCTCGAGTGCAATCGCTCCCAACGTTCTGAAAATACCAAGTAAAATCCACGCAATTGACGGCCGTCAACCAACGCACGAACGTTCGCAAAAAGAACCCACTTTCTCGCCCGAAACGTCGAGAAGCGCGCGAAGTCCGGCGGCCGGGCGCGAGCGGCGCGCAAGAGAGCGGGCGGGCGGGCGGGCGGAGAAAAAAGACGGCCGCCACGCCCGAAAGCGCGCACTCGCGGCGAGTGGACGGGCGATCGGAGGGGCCGCCCACTCGCCTCCCGGCCACGAGAAGAGGGAAGGCGACCCCAACAGCCGGCCGTCCACTCGGCACGCAGAGGAGCGGGCCGTGCGGGCGAGCGGCCGGGCGAGCGGAGTGGCCGTCGGGCGCCTCCACTCCGCGAGACGAGTGGAGGCGGCGAGGCGAACGAAGCCGCCAGTCGATCGGCGGGCGGCCCTTCGGCGCGTCCATCCGCCGAGCCGACTGGTGGACTCCCCGGGGCCGCCCGCTCGTCCGTTCGGGGCACTCGCGAATTCGACGAGCAGCCGGCGGGGCGGCGAGAGCGGGCGGGCGGAAGCGGCGGCCGGCGGGTCGGCTGCTTCCCGCCTGCCCAACGGCGGCGCCCCGACGCGAATCGTGCGGCGTCTCTACCGCAAACGGGACACTCGTGAAACGAGCAGAACGATCGCCGTCTTCCGCCGCCCTCCCGATGGCCGACTGCTCGCTTTCCACGAGAAAGAAGCGAGCAGCCGGCGGTCTCGGCGGCCGCCCGACCGCCCGGACGAGCGCCCTCAATCCACGTGCGCCCGCTCCGGTCGATCGAACAACCGGCGAGTTTCCGGCGGTTCTTCGCGGCCACTCGCTCCGCCCGCCGCTCGTCCGGCCGGCCGGTCGTGCTCGAGGAAAGCGGGCGATCGGCCGGCCGGGGGGTTCTTCCCTCCGTTCACTCGACGAGCAGAAATCCCACCGGAGTCCCCGCTGCCCGCCGCCCACCGGCCGCTCCCGCCTTCTCTCACCGCCCGAAGTCCGCCCACTTGCGCGCGGCCGCTGCGATCAGACCGACGGGCTCCTCGCCGCCTTCAACGGGCGGCCGCTCGATCCACGGGCAACGGCGAGCAGTCCCGCGGGCGGCCGCCCGACTGCTCGTCCACTCGCTCCACTCGGCGCTCTTCCGGCCGGCAGTGCGGCGAGCTCCCGCCTTCTCTCCGCCGCCTTCCCGCTCGTTCCGGTCGGTCGATCACGCGTGGACGTCTTCGAGCATTTCTTTGATCGCTTTGTTGTTCGTTTCGTGCGGGAGGTCCCCGAGCGAGCGGCCGCCTTCGAGTCGCCGCGGGCCGCCCGAAGGAAGCCGGCGACCTCCCGCACCTCGTCGAGTCCGCACGGCCTTGGTTCGCGGAAAGCCGGCGGGGACGAGCGGGGAGTCGTGGATTCGGCTTGTATGTGGTTGTGCGATGAGAGTTGGAGGTCATTTTCAGTAGCGGATCGGCGAGGTGGAGAGCCCCTCGTTTCATCTTTGGGTAGCTTCCGGTGCGTTCTTTCGATTCCCCGCCCGCTGGCCGCTAAAAAAAGAACCGCGAGGCGGCCTCCCCGCTGCCCGCTCGCTTTCGGCGGCGGCGGTCAAGTCGGGCGGCCGCCGTCGCCGCTCGCCGCTTTTTCTCCCGCCCGCCGCTCGCCGTTTTCTGCTGCTTTTCGTCGCGCGTTTGGGCGCTTGACAGCCGGCAGTCGGCGGGCAGGTCCTTTGGTTTGTTGCTGGAACATGCGGATAGCCGGAGATTTTAATGAGATGGAGGTTGGTTTACTTTTTTCTTGCATGATGTGGCGCCATAATATTTGACGAACTTTGCAAGAAACGAACAATCGTGTGCGGTCGAGCGAATTTGCGTAACGCCTGAACGAAAGCATCTTATAAAAAAGTAGAAGTCAACGAACCGCATTTCAACTGCTGGTCGCGAATGGGCGCAGCAACAAAAACACTGCTTATTTGCAATTTTACTTTGAACAAATGCAGCATTAAAAACAATAAGCAGGAAAGGCTTGTTGATCGCCTTACAAGATCGTTACGGAATCGCAAGCTGCTGCCATTGTCAACAAAACAGAAACCGAACTTAACATACTTTGTTGCAATCAATCGAGCACTACGGCCTCAGGTTACTACTGCACGAAGCGGAATTCTCCGACTCAAAACCCCCCAACAAACAACAAAAAAAGAAGGGACGACCGTCTGCTTACGAACGAACCGATTGGTGCTTCCATCGAGCAGACGCCAAACACTAAGAAAGATCGAAGCAACCCAAGAGCGAAGAGCCCCGTCAAGCGGATTCGAGTGTGAGCGAGCCGACCGGCCGCCGCTCGCCGCCCGCTCTTCTCCGCGTTCCTCCGAGCGCCCACCACTCGCTGCAACGAACGTCGCTCCCCTCCTCGGCAGCTTCGGATGCAACGAGTGAGAGAAAAGTCTGAAGTAGTGATAGAAGTGGATGATTACGTCATTTTTTATTGCTAGCAGATCGAATGGACAAATCCGGTCGAGAATGTGGCCGACAACACGGAATAACATCTGGTTTCACCCAAAAAGAGTGCACGTGAATAAAGCTTGCCCTGCTGCTTTACCTTTCTTTCGACGTCCAGCAGAACACCCGAGCGACAGTCCGACGGGTGATCGCGCCCTCGAGTTCGTCCAACCACTCGACGGGCAGTGAGCGGCGAGAGGTGGACGGCCGACTGGATTGATGGCTGCAGTGGTCGTTTCTTACCTGGATGAGCGACGGTGATCAAAAACGGACTGTACAGCTGCAGAAGACAGGAGAAGGTCGGCAGTAAGTGGTCGAAAACGAACTCGATGGCAGCGGAAAAAAGAAAGATTGTTGGCGTTCTTCCTGCAACAAAAGATCGCAAAAGAAAACCGTGCGGAATAAAATCTGCATCGCACGCTGCTTTCATTCCATTAGAAGGCGGACACAAGGCTGAGCACGACTGAAAGAAAAAGGTGATCACAAACCGCAAGCCACTTCAGCTGCCAACCTACATAACGAGCTTGAAGAAAAAAGGCGAACGGCAAATAAAATATGTAAAAAATCAAACGCGATGTGAACTGCTAGTTGAAGAAGCCAGGCCGTCGTCTGTTCGTGTCAGCCGGTCAGACAACAAAGCACACAAAGCAACCACGGAATAAAACCCAGCAAAAACCGCCCGTTCATCAAGTAAAAAGCAGCGACTACACCGACGCTCAGAAGACAAAAGACGGCCAGATCGTTCTCTTCAACCAACAAACGAATTGCATTCACTGCCATCAAATAAAATTGCATCCGCTCGTTGCTCTCTCGCCATATTCATCTGATTTTCCCTTCTCCCCTGCTGTTTCTCCCGTTGTTCCTCGCCGCCTTCTTTGATCAACTCGTCCGTTCAACCCCGACCGCCACAATCTCCGACCTCCTCCCCACACATGCTCTCCGGCAGCAGAAGGCGGCAGTCACTCGCCGCTTCCACTGGACTACGGCGGCCGACGGGCGGGTCGCCCACTCGGCGGGGATCCCCTCCTTCCGCCATTCGAGTGGTGGGCGGCCGCTCGTTCTCGTGGGCAGTCGGGAGTGAGCGGAAGAACCGCCCGTCCGTTCGATTCGACCGGCGGTTCGTTGCGGGAGTGGCCGCCGGTCGGTCGGCTGGCGGCTTCTCGGCGGGTCGCCCGACGGAAGCGGGCGAGTGGGCGGCGAGTGGACGAGCGGCCGCCGCCGTCGACCGCCGAGAGCGGCGGCGATCCCAACGGTCGGTCGCGCGAAGAAGCCGGCCGATCGATCGAAACCGAACGCTCGTTCGATTGCGTGTTGGGGGGCGCCCTTCCCCGCTGTCCGCCGCTCCGTCCGCTCCGCCCGCCCGCTTCCTCGCCGCCCTCCTCGCTGGACTCGCCGCCCGGCCGCCCGCTCGGCAGTCGGCGCGCGGATCCACGGGACCACGGCGGCCGGGCGGCTCGTCGCCCCGCTCGAGTTCTCCCGTTTGTTCGGCCGCCCACCCGCCGCCCGCCTTCTTCTCCGTTCGGCCGAGTGGGCGGGCGGGGCGGTCGGGCGCGTGCTGGACGCGGCGGCGAGGAGTGGGCGGATCTCCCGCACCGAGCGGCCGGCGGTCTCGCGGGCCGTCGGGGCGGCGGGCGGCTCGAGTGCGCGCGGAGGGGCGGCGGAGTGCGCACTGCGGGAACACGCGGGCGGGCAGTCGATCGGGGCAAGCGGAACCCACGACCTCCCTCGTCTCCCCGACAGCCCGTCCACTCGTTTCTGCCCGCTGATTCGTGTGTTCGCGCCCGGTCGGCAGTCTCCAGCGGGCAGTCGAAAGGCCGCCGACCTTCCGCGTGGTGTGTCGCCCGCTCCCTGCCGCTCGACCGGCGGGATCTCCTGCTCGTGGGCCGCCTCGATCAAGCCGCCCTCTTTTGTTGTGCCCGCCCGTCGGAGTGCTCGCGGTCCCCGTTGCGCACTCTGAGAACACGCGGGCGGGCGGGCGGCTGGGAGGCGGTCGCGTTCATTCGTGCTGCTGCTCGAGTTTTCGGCGGCCGGCTTTCTTTTCCGCTCGGGTCGCTGTGGAACGCGGTTGGCGGTGAAATGGAAGGCTCGGGCGTCCACCAGCTTCGGTCGATGATGAAAGACAAGGCGGAAACTTCCAAATCGTTGGCTGCAGACCCCATGTTGCCATTAGGAAGATCAAAAAAACCTTACATTCAGTTTTGTCTGCCGGTAGCATTCTTATTTGCCGTCCTATTTTTAAAACATTTTTTGCCGTGTTTTAGAGCTACCCGTGGGTCCGTTTCACCAGCGAGGGGCGCTTCGCGTACATGTTCTGCAGAGAGATACCGAAGATTTGTGTTATCGATTTTGTGCGCAATTCTCAAATGTAAGCTGCCATCTTGAGTATATTGCGATGTAATTGTGGGGCGTTGTAGGATCTTTAAGTGCAGAGACGTTGCTCAACTGTTTGTTTGGGATTTTGTGGTTGTGAATCCAACAACTATCATCGCACTAGAGCGCGACACATTGATGTTGCTGCGATTGGACATTGTAAACGCAACGGTTGAGCGAATCGATCTGGACCGACAAACAGAACCAGTCTCCTACGTGATCACGGCCATAGAAGGAACGAACGTAGGAGTCAGACGAGCGGTACTGCAAAAAACATGGGCCCTACGTCATCGATTCGTTCGTCTCAACATCGACGAGAGCCGTGTGGAAGTGGACTGGGAGAGTCAACCGCCCCAACACTCGCTTTCGTACGGTTTCGGCAAAGACGAACAGGTGCTGTATGGGCTTTCAACCCGTTCAAAAAGGCTGGATCGCTTGCACGAATTCGATTTCATAAAGAAGACATGGAGTACAGCTCAACTGACTGAGTTTAGGGGAGGAACAGTAAGGTTGTGTTTATGAACGGGAGTGTCATGAAGTTTGCAGTTTGCTTACCAAGCGCCGTCTTGGTCCGACAAACATGCGTACATCGGCGGATTAAATTCTAGTCCCGACCGGTCCATCCACCGCTGCAGCTTCAAACAACCCGTTTGGGAGGAGCTGCTTCTTGCGATCAATGTATTCGTGCAAATCTTTCCAATTGTGCACGAAACGACTGGTAAAGACAATCAGCTCATGCTTTTTGTTTACAACAACAACTACAAAGAAGTGAAGGTCCGGCGCGTGCTCTTCAAGTGAGTTCTCTCAGCCAATTTCAACCGCCGACTTCCACTTTAGCACGCCCGACTCGCTCCTCCGCCTCGCCGTTGACGCCCTCCGCAAGTCCCGAATCGACCTCCAAGGTCCAGAGGGCTTCCACGAGCTCATGAGCAGCGAGTGCGGCCGGAAGATCCTCCCCTCCGTCTACCCCAACATGACGCCCATCCCCCGCCTCTGATCCTTTGAATAAACTCTTGTCTCGAACAACAGCGAGGGCATCCAACGGGGAGCAGAAGGCGGGCTCGACGGCCGGAGATCAGTGGGCGGTCTTCTCTCGAATGAGTGGGCGGTCGACTGGCCGGCAGTCGGGAGAGCGGCGGGCGGGAAGACGCGCCCACCGACCGGCCGCTTCGATCGGCCGAGCGGGCGGAAGGCGGCCGTCTTTTCGGTTCGTCGCTCGAGGCGGCGGGCGGCGAGTGAGTGGGCGGACGAGCGGCCGGTGGGGCGTGTTCACGAGCCGCTGGGGCGGCTTCTCGCCTCGTCCACCACTCGGGGGTTTGCGGCGCTCTGCCCGCCCATCCGCACCTTCTTCTCTCCCATCTGCCCACCCGTCGCTCCTCTCCGCGGAATGCCCGCCCCGAATCGACGGGCGGGAACGCGCGACCTCCCGCCCGCTCTTCTCCGCTCGCGTCCACGACTTTGGCGCGTCTCTCCGCTCGTCCTCCTCGTCGCCGATCCCCTTGAGAGCGCCGATCGCCCGCTTTCTTCCGCTCGTGTTCGGCGGGCTGGAGTTCGCGTGAGTGGGCGGCCGCCTCTCGTGCCCGAATCGACCGGCCGCTCTCCACTCGCCGTCTCGATCGAAGCGGACGTCCCGCCGCCCACTCGGCGACGAACGAGCGGGAGAGCGGGCGGAGGGGCGACGAGAATCGGCGGGATGAAACGGCGGACGGCGAGTGGGCGGAGAAACCGGAAGGAGGGAACTCGACGGCGTTCGGGCGGCCGCCAGACGGGAGTTCCGGCCGCTCGTTGCGGGCGGCGAACGGCGGAGGAAGGCGCGAGTGCGTGGGCGGCCGGCCGGAAGGAAGCGAGTGAACAGGCGCCCCGGAGAAGCGAGCACTCACCAGAGGAGGGGAGTGAGTGGGCGGTCGGGCGGGGCCGCTCTCCGTTTACTCCTCAACTGAAGGTCGAACGGAAAGAACCGGCCGCCACTCCTCTCTTTCGGTTGAAGCGAGTGGACGGGGCGAGTCGGTCGTTGCCCCGGTCGACTGTTGGACGTCCTTGTGGGAGGTCTCCGCTGTGGGCAGCGGCAGGATCGACGAGAAGTGGGTGAGCAGCCGACTTGTTTGTGCACGTGGAAAGAAAGGTGGAATCTGTCTTGTTTGCTTTGATGTGCACGGCGGGTCTTCTTTGTTGAAGGTGTGAACTGACAAGAGTTTATTCCGGTCGTCCTGTTCGCGGTGGGCATTCCACTCGGAACGACATGAAACACTCGCTTCAGTTTTGTCGTGAAAGAGGAGTACCGCGTGGTTTTCGTTGAGTGGCGACCAAAGCCGGGCTTTTTGACCGCAAGTGCGACTCGTCGCATTCATTTCTTTTTGCTGTTTGTTGCCGTCGTTTTGGTGGCTTATTCCGTCCAGAGCAGAGTTCTGTTTTCGTCGCTTATGATCACCGCGCATCTCATTTTGGATCTTTGTGGTGAGCGGAGTAGAACACACTACTTTATTTGCTGCGAGCCGCCGGCGTCAGTTTTCTCTTTGCTTGCTGCTCGTTCGCGAGTGTTAATTCATCAGAGAAAATTCAGATCGTTGACGGGGTTTATTCCGCGCAAGGAAGATGAAGCTCAAACTTGTAAGCAAACAGCCATTTAATTCGGCCGTCGTCTTCTGCTCCCGCTCTATTCTTCCTACCTGCCGCTCGTTGATATCTGGAGGCAAAACTCGGCCCGTTTGAGCAGAAGGGCGGTGGAAGCGGTTTTCTTCCGTGCGGAGGCCGACTTGTCGCCGTCTCGTTCGAACGACGTCCATCGGTTGGACAAAGAACAACGGCACCGGATGCTTGTTTTCGATGGGCGGCGTTTGCCGGTGTTAGTTTATTCCGCATGCGACACTGGGTGACTCGTTTGAACAAAATCATTTTGTTGTGCGCACATTTATCGGTGAAAGAAAAACGACCGACATGCAGGTATTAATCGAGTGTTTATCAAAGGATAGCGTTTCGTTAAATTTCGCGCAGTATGGCTTGAATTATGCTGTTTACGTTGATTACATTAGTTTTCTACCATTCTTTCGGTTGCGGGCAGGTAGGAGACCAATCGAAACCTGTACACCAACCGCTTTCCATTGAATCGACCACTTTATCGACCGTCCGTCCACTCGCCTCCAGTTCGACCAAAATTCACCGAAATTCGCTCCACTTTCGCGCATCCACTCGCTCCAACCGCCTGAAATCCATCCATAAATTCGCGTCTTCACACGTCGTCCGTCGATCCCCGAACGACGGCGAAAAGAACTCACTTTTTGGGCAGAAAATCGCCGCCGATCGCCGCGAGTCGGCGGGCGCACAACCGAGAGAGCGGGCGGGCGGGCGGGCGGCTTTTTCGCTCGCTTTTTCGTTCGCTTCCCGCCGGCCGCCGCGAGTGGGTGGCCGCGGAGAACTCGCCGCTCTGTCGGGCGGCCGGTCGTCCACCCGCCGCCCACGAATTCGGCCGCCCGCCCCAACGAACAAACGGCCGCCCTCCGTTTCGATCGGGGGCATTCGGCGAGTGTGTCCGCAGTCGGCGGGCAATTGGAAGGCCGCGGGGCGGGAGGAGCGGCGAGTGGAGAACACGAGCGACTGGCGGCTTTCGACCGGCCGGGCGGCACACGAGTCGCGTTCACTGCCGTTCAGCAAGCCTGCTTTCACTCAAGGCACAACACGACTTTATTTGTTATGCAACAAAAGTTTATTGGAATAAGTCGACAACAATCCGACTGAATCGCACTCGCCTTACTCTCAAATGCGATTGGTCAGGTGATTCAAAACGCGCTGTGTAAGGAGCGAGCGGCTGTTGATCAGCGCTAAGTACTGCAAGGTGTCCGGCCGTCTGCAAAGAAACAAATGAACAACCAGCGGATTGAAACTCGAACCTCAACGGAAAGCGACGCACGATCGTGACGTCCTCATCCGCGCCCCGCCATTTGTGTCGTTGTTCGAACACAAACTGATGTTCTGTTTGGATGCTGGCGCCGACGTTGATCGTCGTGGACAAATCGCATGTCGTCCGCACGACGACGTTCAATTGAAGAAGGCGGAGATCGACGACGGCTGTTAGATACCGCTGTTCATTTCCATCGCTGTTTTGGAGGAGCGCAAGGTGAAACGTCCCCTCTTTGCCGAAACTCATATTCGCGAAATTCTAAAACACTTTGCTACTGAGCGAATGATTGGGACGAACCACGTCTTTTAGCTCCTTCTTTGCAGCTTCAGGAAGAGTCAACGGAATTTTGCTCTTCTGCTCCCGCGCAACGTCGAAACACCAAATTGAAGTGAGCACTTCCTTTTCGAACCACCAGAACTTCCCGTCGAAGAAGTGAATTTGACTATTCGGGTTGATCATCTCGTTTTGCGCATAAAACGAGTGGACGAGTCGCAGCTTAGCAGTTTCGTCCGTGCGAACCAATTCATGGACAGAGGCGCGGTTCCACTTGCTATTGATCAAAACCAACGACTCGTCAAGCATGCGCATGTCTTTCACATGCACTGCCTCTATGCATGGCGGCGTCGATCGCAGCGGATAGAACGTGTTTGAATCGAAGTCCAAACGAACGAGTTTCCAGAAAGGGCGCGCAAGAATCATAGTCTTCCCTCCAACGAACGCTATGATTGACGCACAAGAATGAAACTCACCAAAAATCCTTATTAGGCGGCTGCCTACTAGAACCGTATTTTGATCAAGAACCTCGAGCATTTCAGCTTTTGGGCCACACAATCCGCCGCGGTTCGTGCGAAAGCGACTAAAAACACATTGTGACCTTGATCCGCGTTTGTTTCTTACCGTTGCTTTTCGCGAAACAAATCCAAAACAAGAAGCGAGTCTCCATATTCTTGGTGCGATGCAATGACGTAAACGTAGCGGTCGTCTAGCATTTTGATTGTGGATTCACAGAAAACGACGCCCGGAAAGCGGCTCGACTGACCGGCGAAAACGTTCATTTCGGCGGAGGAAAGAAGAACGAATGGGTAAAACGACCGCTTGGATGCCGAGTTCGACTGACTGGTCGGGGCCGAACCCGCGTTTACTGCTGGCCCGCCTGCCCGCCGCTCACTCGTCCATCCACTCGTGAATGACCGCGAGGGATCCCGCCCGCAGTCCGCGGAGCTGACGGATCGAAGCGGCAAAGAGCAGTCGACCGTCGTACTCGCGGCGGTCGCCGCCCGACGACGAGTGGGCGAGAAAGCCCCGTTGTCCAGGCCGGCGGTCGACTAGAGGGCGGCTTTCCGCCGATTCTCCCGCCTTCCGCCAACCGGGGGATTGCCGGCCGCTCGCTGTGGGCGGACGAGCCGCCGCTTCGTCTTTGGGTGAATCCTCCGCCTTCTTTTTCGCCCAATCCTCCGCCCACTCCACTGCTCCACCGAGCCGCCGGCCACTCGCCGCCCGCTTCCCCCCGCAGCCCCGTCTTCCCTGCCGGCCGTCGGAGGGCGACGAGCGGGACGGCCTCTCGCTGCTCGTCGGCAGCAACCGGACGCCGGCCGGTCGGCACTCCGAAGAGACGCGCGGCCGCTCCCAGTCGACTTCCACCAGAACGTCCCCTGCTCTCCTCTACAGAAGGCGCCATACACTCGAGCAACTCGCGGAACTCCCCCACCGACTCGCGGCGATTTCTTTCGTTCGTTTCGGCTCGTCCACTCGAACTCCCGCCTTCTGCTTTCGGCTCCTCGATCCACTCGCCGCCCGAGGGGTTCGAGCGGTGAAGAAAGCGGAGGGGAGGAGGGCGATTGTCCGTTCCGGGCAGCAGCGAGATGGGGGCGGGGGGAACGAGCGCGGAGTGCCGCCCGCTGCTTCCTCTCGTCCACTCCTCCGTTCGGCCCGACCGCCCGCGCTGCCGGCCGGCGGGGCGACGAACGGGAGGCGCCGATCGAAGTCGAGCGGCCGCCCGTCGCCCCCGAATGCGCCCTCCGTTGCTGCCGTGTTGTTGAGCGGAAAGACGAGCACTCGGATCGAAGCCGTTCGCGGAGGAAGCGGGAGTGGCCGGCGCCCCGATGGCCGAGTGGAGATTCGCGCGGAACTCGCCGCCCGCCCACTTGTTGCTGCCGGTGGCGGTCGGCGGTCTTCTCCGAGCGACCCGGCCGGCAGCAGCGAGTGGACTCGGGGCGGGGATCTCCGCTTCGATCGGCGGAGGCGAGGAGGAGCGGCCGGCTTCTTCCCGCCCACTTCTTTCGAGACGGGAGTGTCGGGGCGGTCGCTGCAGTAGTCGGCGGGCGCCGAGTCGACCGCCCGCCCGTTCTTCTTTCGCCCACGCGCGGCCTCCGAGCGGGTGGACTCGTGGGCGCCTTCTTCCCCCTCGCTCCTCGCCGCGCTCTCCGCCCGCCCTCTCGCAAGTGCGCGCGCCCGCCGACGGTCCGGCCGCCGCTCTCCGCCGCCACTCGCGCGACGCGGCGGGCAGCGGCGGGCGCGTTCGGGCGGCCTCCTCGCCGCTCTCCCCTCCAAATTCAACTCCGCTCGTTTGCAAACGGCGGACGGGCCGAATGGAGCCGCCGATCGGACGTGTTGGACGGCCGACTGGTGGGAACTTGGATGGAACTTCGAGGAAATGGACGATCCGAGTGGATTTGAGCGGAACAAGCGGTTGGTTTGCCGCTTTCAAATCGTTTTTTTTGCGTTGCATGCGAGTTTAGAAAATTGACAAAAATGAAACCAATCGGGGCAAGGCTGTGTTTGAAACAAAGAACGTCCAAACAATGAATAAGCGAAGTCGTCTTCCGGAATAAAACGCAAACCTATTTCCAATCCAAACGTGAATTGAAAAGCTCCAACGTCGACTACTCTTCTGAAAAAACTCCCTAAGCGAGTTAACGATTATTGGAACAGTTTTTGATAAAAAGCGTTTGACAAAATAAAACGAACAACTTTTTAAACGGTCCAGCAAACGAAATGATTGATCGAGCCCATGCTCTGCATTTGGCTAACGAATCAATTGATTTTTACTCAACAACAAAGCCGACTGCCCAGAACCCTTTTCATCCTCGAACTTTAAGAGATCTCGTGAGAAGCAAAGCGACGGTGGCTCGTCCGGCACGCGGTCGGACTGCCCGTCGGATTGGCGCCGCGTGCTGGTTCGACCCCCGCCCGGCTCGACGATCGACCCTCGGCGCGGGCGGCGAACGTCAATCAGGTTGAGTTGTCCATCCGCAGCCGCTTCGACAATCGCTTGCTTCATCGCTGAACTCTCATAGTTGTGGAGTAGGAATATAACCATAAGGTTACGAAGGACTTTAAAAAACAGCCCTGACGGAAGAACATGCCGGAATGAGAAGTGCCAATCTGTGTTCGCCGTACGAATGAAGATCGAGCTCAGGAGCAAGGCGTTCATTTAATCCGCTTGGAGCGAGCAACGATCATTCTCCCGTTAAGTTGGCAAAGACCATTGACGACCCAGAGAAGCGACGGAATTTCCGCCTCGTTCATAAATCGAATACAACAAAGAGAGAGCGGAGTGTTTCGATTGCTGCGTGTTTATGATTCGACTTTGCGTCAGAAAACGTCTAGAAAAACAAATCAATTGCAGCCATTCAGAGACGGAATAAAGGTCTCGTATAGTGACAACTCGCGAATGTGGTCTTCCCTTCCATCACAAGCTCCGCAAAATATGAAGAACTGATAAATCAGTTGACAGAAACAACTTGAGCTCTGTTTATGTTTCCTGCTTCGCTTGGAAACCGCTTTTGAGCGCCGTTACGTGGACCTGCTTTTATGCTGAGATTAATTGCAGCAAAATTATCTCCTACCCATCCCACTGTCGGTTTGCTTTAAAACGACCACCCACTGGATCCGGATGTCGGAATAAACTAGGCTCATTGCGATCATCCCCACAGTAAAGTAAAGCGCACGTCTGAGCAACGCCCGAAAGAACCGTCTAATCCTCCCACTCGTCAACAGCAACCGCTTCCACTCGACCACGTTCGAAAGACCAGCCGCTCAATCACCGAACAGTCGAGCGACCTGACACAACGGCCGCCTCCTCTCCGTCCAACGTGCACTCAACGAGCGCCCAATCCAACCAGTTGGCGGCCGAGTCGACCGAAAGCGGCGAGGAGAGCGGAGTGACCGAACGGCAGCGATCGAGGGCGAGAGTCCCCCGTCCGTCCACTGCCCGCGTTCCCTCTTTCAAGACCGCCCGTCCTCGAGCATTCGATTGAGCAGAATCCTGCTGCCCGTTCGAATCGAAGGCATTCCGACCACGAAGCAACGACTGAAGCGGTTCCTTGACGCGTGTTTCGATCACCACAGAAGGCGGGCGTTTGATTCCCGTCGGAAGCGGCTGTTTGCACGCGCCGTCCGCTCTCTCGTTCGTCCATTCGACCGCTTGGATCCTCCCGCTGCTCTCCGCTCAACATCACGACGATCGAGCGGCCTCCCGCGTCCTGCCGGTCGGTCGGCCCCGCCGCGCTCTCGACCGCCCGCTCGGCCGCCCGCCGGCTTCGAGTCGTCCGGCTGCTCGTTCGACTGCGTACTGGAAGCAGTCGTGTGCGCCCGGCGATCCCCCTCATCCGATCGGACGACTCCCTCCCGCTCGCCCGCAATTCACGAGCTGCGAGTGGAAGCGGTGGCCGTCGCTCTCGGCCGGCAGGTGGACGAGCGGCGAGTGGACGGACGAGAGCAAGGGGATGGGGAGGGGCCGTTGGACGTGCAGAAAGCGGAAGCTTCTTCGTTTCGCCGTCTCGGCCACAATCCACACGATTTCTGCCCACTCGCCCACTTGCAGCGCGCTCTTCGGCGCGCCGCCTGCCGCTCGCGGGGCCGCCGGCCGGCCGAACGAACTCGCGGCCGATCGACCGCCTTTTTCTCGCTCCTCGACGATCCGCCCGACCGCCCGCCGGAGTGATCGAGCGGTGGGTAACGGCGGCCACTGGACGAGCGGCTCGTCGGATTGCTCCACACAACTCGCCGCCGCCTTCCAAACGACCCGATCGCGGCCGGGAAGCGGAGGACGCGGACGAGCCGCCAGTCGCCCACTCCGCGAACCGCTCGGTTGGACCGACCGGTGGATGGAGGGCGGACTCCCGACAATCCCGGCTGTTTCCAGTCGACCGCTTCGGAGTTCTGCTCTCAGCCATGCGGAGAAGGACGCACTTCAACCAATGGATTGCCCGTTTGATCTCCGTCGTGTTCGTCGCTTGTTCAGCTGCGAACACCTCGACTACAAACGAGTGAACGACCGCTTCAATCCGAACGAACGAGAGGGACGGTCGGTAGAAGGCGGTGGGGCCGGAAGAAGCGGAGCTCTTCTTTGCTCCCCGTTCCGCCCGCCTTCTTCCCGCCGGGTCGAACCCTCCACTCGGCGGGCGGGGTGCTCGTGGCCGAGTGGCTTCTCGGTTGGACTTCTCGCGCCCGCCGTCTGCCGGTCGTCGAACGAAGGCGGCAGTTCGTGGAGGCCGCGGAGATTCCAGTGCACTCGCCGCCGCCCGCTCGCCGGCGAACTCGGCTTGTCGACCGCCAGCGAGACGGCGGGCGGCCGGCGGACTCGCGGCGAGTGGCGGCGGGCGGCGCGTCAAGTCGGACGGCCGTCTTGACCGCCGCCGCTCGCCGCGTGGCCGTTTTCTGCTCGCCGTGGATTCGCCTCGAATTGCCGCTTTCTCTGCTGCTTTTCGCCTATTTCGACTGCTTCTAAACGGAAAGGTTTGTTCGATTGATTCAGCGGGAATTATAGGAATTGAGACGTTCAGGCAGCTTGCGATTGGGATGTTGTCCTGGAGGCGGAATAATCCAACAGTCGCTTGTGGGTCGTTCGGAAAGAAGTTGTGAGTTTGCTGCCCGTCGCTTCACTCACTCGTGCCGCCGCTCTTCTTTCAGCTCCCTCGTTAGTGGATAGAGGCGGATGGACGGGGATTCGAGTGAATGGCGGTTGGCTTAATTTCTTTTGGATTTCTTTTGGTTGCTGCTCCGTTTAGGCGTGTAACTGAAGGAACTCGTTGAAACGAAGAATTAGACGGAGTCTTTTTTTGCAACACTTCGGAAAAAAGAATGTGACAAGAAGAACAACGGAATTTTTAAAATTCTATCGGGCTTGATCAACGAATTGGAACTGAATTTGCAAAAAAACGCGTTCGAAGAAAAGCGAGCAACTGACCTCAAATTATTCATTAAAGAAATCGAACATCCGACTTCACACTGAGCTGAAAATGGAATCAAATCCGCTTACAAACCAGGTGAACGGACACGCTTTACACAAATAGTTCATAGAGAATGTGACTGCGTTTAGAATCATCGAACTTCTCTTTATGCCGTCTTCTGCCCACGGGAATCTGCTTTGTGATCGTCCGCCTAACCGACGAAAGAAGCGGTCGGTCCTTTGTGCAGGTCACCAATTCAAGCGGGTACACCATTGATAACGGAATTTGACCCTTACAACGAACAGACTCATCGAATGACCAAGAGGTCGGAATCGACCGGCTGCGTATCGAACGAATTCGTGTTCTGCTTGCTTGCGGCCGGCGCCAACAGTAACCGACCGTCCAGCTGTCTGTCTTCTTTCAACAAACGTGCGAAAACTGGCTGTTCACTGGATGATGTCGAATCCGTGTTCAGAATAAACTGTCAACTCGAAGTTCAGAGCGAACAACAACTGAAAGTCCTTGCTTCCATCGTCAACGTTAGACATCAGCTTCGCAGCTGTCGCGCGCCGGAATAAAAGCAATCAACTTGCCGCCGAGCAGTCAGAAGAATCGAATGCCGCCCACTCCGAACAGAAAGCAGAAGAAAGACCGCCGTGTTCGGTGCGGACTGAAAAGAAGGAAGAACGAGCAGCCTTCCAGCCACGAGTGAGGTGTGGAGCGGCGGGCAACAGAAGAGGGACATGGAGCGAGCAACAACAAAAAGGAGGCTGGCGGAATTTGGGCTCGAAGCAAAGGTACTCCCCGTCGCTTTTTGAAAGCGGGGTCAAAGGATAACGAAAGCTAAAAGCCGAGAACGCAGCTCGTAGACACGAATAGACGCTTGCTTTAAGGCACTCTTTGTCCTGCCTAAATCGAGTGACCTGCGGGAGCCTGAGTCGACTTCGGAAGTGGCCGTACGCCAGAGCCGAAGAACAGCAAAAAAAGAAACGAACGTCAGTCTGCTTGCAGTCGAAACGAGCAGTTGCTCCAGAGCGCATTCCAAAAACCAAGATATCAAAGAGCTACGGAATAAAACAACCTAAAAGCAGAGATACTCATCGAATAAATTTAGGTGAACAGTGGAGCTTGCTGGCTGCGATCTGAAGCATGCACTCCTCTCCGTTTCTCTCAAGTTTACTGTAACAAACGACAACAATCTCAACTCTACTATTCAAAGAATATTTCGGCTTTAACGGAATAAACCGGCTGGTTGATATAAAGTTTTGCCTTTTGCACGCCGCAATGCTTTGATTTCACCACGATCGTTGTTGTTTTAACTTCGAGAGTCGGAATAAAAGCAACGACGTGTTTCTGTACAATAAAGAAATTAAGTCGTGGGTTCGTCTCCGCATCCAAAAGAAAGCCCGCCGAACTCCACGACGGTGAGAGCAACGAGCGACTCGATGCCGTCAGTGATGCTCGTTGTGTCGAGAGCAACGCCGAACATCAGCGATGCCGCTGCGGTCAACCAATAAAACCTTACGCGGGAGGCCACTTGGGACGTCAACTTCGCTTCGGTTCAGCGTTCGTATCCCGAGCTTTACAAACCCTCATCGGAGACCACCAAATGTTTAAGCAGACAGCCAATCTTGATACGCAAGAAGCTTTTAACAGGTAATAGATCAAAGCGTTCAGGGAACGGGTTGAACAAAATCCAGAAACTTGTTACAAGACCACGGAATCTTCCTGCGGTGAGCGGGCGAAAGGAACAGAAAGAAGATGGCGATGGATAGACGAGAACGAACGTGAATGTTGGGTTCGATTCAACGAGCCCTGGGCGGAGAGTGCCCACTGGCAATGCTCGTCTTTGCACGAGTGATCAATGACGCCCTTCCAGCAAGCAGTACTTGGAAAAGACGAGCAGCAATCGGGCACGCTGATAACGCCCAGTCGGCCTCTGAAGCAAGCATGTGAAAAACGACGAAACAATGATCGCGGAATAGCCATCATGATGAACAAAAGAGCTGCAAAAAAAGAGCGAATACGGCAGTTGAAACAAACCACCACATCTGGAGGACATGGAATTATGGTCGGAATAAAGCGGCTGCACTGCCCACTCCGAACGACGTGATCAGCTGGAGCAAGCGCGAAACAATCGGGGAGATGCCGGACAGCAAACGAACGGACGTCAAAAGAATCGATCTCTAGACACTCCGGTCGGCGTTCGACTAAACGGCCCGCTTCTCTGTGGACAATCGTGATGGAGTGCTCTCTTTGAGCATCGGTGGGCAAAAAAACAAAGGCAGCCGCTACGAAATTTTGTTGCGCGTTGCAACGGAAAAATCAAATGCAAAAAGACCAAAACGACAAGTAGAATATTTACAGCCGCCGACCCGTACGGCAAAAGGAGAGAAAGCTCACGCTCTGCAGCTCGACATTAACGCGCAAGGAGTTGTTTCTGTTCACTACAATAAAGCTCATCTAACGTTATCTTGCCTATCGAAACATATTCAACGCCGCTCGGAAGAAGTGCTTAAGAATTCCACAATCGAAACACTAGAAAAATCCAAACCTAAACCATCTCACTTGTGGTCCGAGGAGAAACCTCCCAACGGAATATCAACTTCCTTGATTGGCAACGCATAAGAAAGCACCGAAGATCACTCATTCACCGCCTTCTGTCCACTTCTCCAAGCGATCGACCACTCGTCCTTCAATCCAACGGCAATCCACTGTCTGCCAAAGCACGTTCAGTGAACGGAAGACCGCATTCCGCTCGTTCAGTCTGAACGACCATTCAGCAACACGGGTGTTGTGCTGTAAGCTCCTTTTTTGTTTGTTAGTTTCACTTCTCTTCCGCCTCTCTCCCTGCTGCTCCTCTCGTCGTTTATCGCCGCCTTCTCTCTTCGACTCGTGTGATCGACGGCAACGGTGAGTCGCGCCGCACTCCGCCCGCCTTTACTGCAGCCGATCGTTTCAGCCGCCCGATTGGCGTCCGCTCCGCCGAGTCGTCCACAGCCCACCGCCACTCGCTGACAGCAGAAGGCGGCAGTCAATCGCCGAATCCACTGGACTACGGCGGCCGACGGGCGGGTCGTCTACTCTCCGGCGAGATGGGAGGACTGCAGCCCCCCGTTAGACGGAGGGCGGGCAGGAAACGAGTAGAACAAACCGCCCAGGGGGGGAGGCGAGTGGGCGGAAGAAGCCGCGTGTTGTGGTCCGTTCTTCCTCGCAGTCCACCGCTCCGTCCACTCCACTCGTTCGTCTCCACTCTTTCGGCCGGAAGATCCTCCCCTCCGTCGCTGATCGTCCCTCTTTTGTTGAATAAACAGTTCACTTGCCGATCCCGCTGGATCCTCACTCGCCCCCAAGAGGGCGGACTCCACGGGCTCGTGAGCCGCCGGCCCTGCTCGACGATCCTCCCCTCCAAATCGGACGCCCATCCGCCTCCTCTCGTCCGGAGCCGCCGGGCAGCTCGCCGTCGTCTTCCGCCGCCTCGTTTCCGCGACGACTCGTCCCCGCCGATCGCCCGCCTTCACCCGCGCTCTCCGCCGCCCAACCGGCCACCGTTTTGCACGTCCGCCTTTCGCCGACTACCGCCTCGTGCACGCGAGCGGCGATCATGAGCGAGAGCGGCCGGCGTTCTCTTGATCGAATGCCGGGGCGACTGCGGAAGGCTGCGAGAGTCCCCGGTTGTCGGCGGCTGTTCGGCGGGTCGAGTGGGCGGCAGCGAAGAGCGGACGAGTGGCCGGAGGAAGGAGCGAGTGGGCGGTCGACTGCTCTCCGCTTCCCCGCACCGCTCGCCCTCGTCCATCCACCCACTCGCCGATCCCTCCGGAAAGAACTCGCGAGAACCGCCGCTTCTCTCCGCCCGCCACTCGCTTCTTCGGGCGGCCACTCGGCGGACTGCCGGCCGGAAAGCGCCGGCCACCGGAAAGCGGAGATTCCCGCCGCTCGCTCGTGGTCGATCTCTCGCCCTCGCTTCTGATCGAAAGGCGGAGAGCCCACTCCGAGGGGAGCGGGCGGCCATTCGACTCGCCGCTCGAAGGGGGTGGCGGGCGGCCGGCGGCGAAAGGTTGATTGATGCTGACCGTTGTTTGATGAAGCGAGTTGTCGGCTGCACGAGTCGGGAGTCCGCTTGCTGGAGAATCGAGCAGGAAGGGGGACGTCGAGATGTGTGTGGTCGGGGGTTGTTCGATCGTCTAAAGATGGTTTGATTGTAGGCGTGTTTTTTTATCGTTGAATGGTACAATGTTACTTCTTACTTCTTTTTTTTCCGATATGCGGTCACTTGCTAGTTTCTTGATTAGAAGCGAATACATGGCCTGATCGATCACTACCGTTTGAAAAAACGAGCGTTACGAAAAGATTCCGCTGCTAGTCGGGTAATTCTTGCTTGATCGAATCGAGCGTTTTGATATTGTTAATTTAGAAGCGCCATGCAATTACAGATGTTCCTGCAGCCATCGAGTTGATCGTGCCGATATTACTTTTTTTGATGAGCCCGTACTTGATCAAAAGGTTACGCATGACATGTCGTTGCCGATTTACACCTTACATAAAACCTCACGCCCTTACAGCAATTGCAAAAAAGAACTGCTTACTGCTAAGAAGTATCCCCTCGTAAAGCGCGTAAAATTGTCCGTTTGTCCGACGCTCTCGCACCTCAACTTTTAGCGCTTTGCTCCAATCGATCTGAAATTTTTTCTGGCTAGAGGAAGTCGCCTGCGCGAAATCCGAAAATGTGCATTTCGACCGCTGGCGGGCACGTTCAACGTTCCGTGCCGACGTTCCGCATCGTACCGTTCTGCCCGACCGGCCGAATTCACCCGCCCTGTGGACGAAAAGATGCGCCTTGGAACGAGGAACATTTCACCAGTTGACCGCGTCATCAAGAAATGTTGTTGAAGAAAGTTATGATCGCTCAAAGTCGCAAAAGTCGAGCGGAAAATCGAAGAGGTCCACACTCGGAGGCGCCGTTCTCGGCTCTCCGAATTTTATTCAAAAAACTAAAAATAATCCAATCTAGAAAAAGGTCTTGCGCATCTTTTGATGCCAATTTCGAGTTGATTAAAGGCCTATTTCACGACAAGAAATTCGACCGAAAATTGTGTGTCGATTCGAAAATTTCGGCAAATTCTAATCTAGCCGTTCTCATCGCACTCTTGACATCATGGCATGAATGCGGACTCATTCGAAAGTGCAGAATGCGGGCTTTCCAGCGAACTGCATGTTGTTGTCGTGCTCGGCCCACTTGGCCACTGCGGCTTTCGTGAGTTGGACCCCTCATATAGCGCAAACACCGGGCGGGTTTGGAAAGGAGTGAACGGAATCTCCTGAAACGTGGCAGAAACGTCCAACACATAGTTGCTCTTCGAATCACCGTTTCAGACTTTTCAAACGTTTGGCTGTCGAGGAGTAATAAATCGTTTTGTAGTGGAAGCCTGCAATTCGGGTTAGCGGCAGGTTTTTTCGGTTACCGCTACCGCTATTCACTTCTTTCCGTTTGCTAGCATCAAAACAGACTGCTGGGCATCGTTTGTCGATAATGGACAGCACTTTGCGCGACGTAGCTCTTAAATACTGCACTTGCGAGCGGTCCTCGCTATTCGCGTCCGTTTTTCTTGGCGCCGTAGGGGCAGAATCAACTGAGGAGGCAGTTTTGTTTAGAAACAAATCATTTGTGTCGTGTTTCAATCGAAGCCGAACGTCTGTAAGCGCGACTCGGCGCGTTCTCGTAGCAACGAGCACTTGGATTGTCAAACAGCGTCGACAAAAATATTCGATACGCACCAGCCTAACGACTCCCCCAGCTGGGGACGGCGCGAAGCGCCGTCACACGCTGGTTCGTAGAAAATGGAAGAGCATCTTCTGTTAGATGTGTGACAAAAATTGATGATTTCCCTGCTCGTGCTTCCGGGCGTCATTCTTCTTTATTTTCGGCACACAAAATGAAACAGGAAGCTTATTCCGGCGAGCGCTTGACACTTTTTGTTGGAGCACACGACGCAGTTCTCGCCGCCCGCTGCTATCGGCCTTCTTCTTTTCTGCCGCCGACCCTTTCTTGTGCGAGAATCGTTGCGCTCTTTCGGTCGTTTTAACGATCAGTCGACATAGAGACCCGCCGAGTGGACGGCGTTATGTTTCGATCGAACGAAAGTTGATGGTTGGCTCGACTGCCGTCGTTGACGAGAATGCAGCCGTGTTCTTCGATCCGGCTGCCCGTGTTCACTCCTTTCCTTTCAGGTCGCAAGCTGCAGGGGGGCGCACTCCCGAACAAACGGGGCGCGAAGACCGCCGACTGCCGGCCGGACGCCCGCCGCCCGTCGAGCGGCCCCCACGGCGTCCCCGTAGTCCAGTGGGATGGGCGGCGGATTGCGGGGCGGGAGTCCCGTTGGTCGGCGGGATCGAAGCCGGCGGTCGCGAGGGCGCGGTCGGCCGTGGAAGACGGCGGAGCGGGCGGACCGGCCGGCGAGTGGGCGAGTGGCGGTCGGATCCAACCGAAAGAAGTGCCCGTGGAGGAGGGCGGGAACGGGCGGCGGGTGGATGGGCGCCGCTCGGCTCCACCAGGCGCGCGGAAGAATTCCGAGTCCTCGACGGACCACGCCTCCATTTCGCGTTGTTCGGTTTGCGCGAAGGGGTTTTAATCCGTGAAGAAACGGCGGCTCTTGTGATGGTGCTGTTTTCTGCTTATTGCTCGAACTTCAGTTTTGTGCAGAGACGAATGGTCGCACGTCGCTATCTGTTTTTTAGATCTGCGTTCCACCCACTTACTTGTCGGCTAACTGGTCAAATTGTAGCTGGTTCTTTCATTTGTTTGAAAAGAACAAGCTGTGATGGAATAAATTCCGCCAGTTCCTTCTTATACTCCTATTCTCCTACGCACTCCTTCCACGCCCTCGGTCGGGGTTGCTCACAGCCGGCAGCGCTGGCCGGCGACTCGTGCCCGTGAACGACCGCCTTCTTCCGGCGGCCGTCGGGCATTCGGGGCGGGATTCCCGCTGGAAGTGGGCGCTCGTGGACGGGCGGGCGGGAGCGCCCGTCTGCCGCCAGTCGGCCGGCTGCTCTCCAGCACGGGCGATCTCCACACTCGCCGGAGGACTGCCTCCTCCCAGAGGAGGCGGCGGGGATCCCCGCGGCAACTTGCGAATTGGCCGCTTCGAATGGCGAGTGGTCGTCGAGCGGCCGAGTGCACTCATCTTCTTGTTCGCCGATGGGACTTGACGAGATCCATTTTTTCTTTTGGTTGGAGGTGAGTGGGGGTCGTGTGTGGTTTTATTCCGATCACACAGAGCTTATTTTCGTGCTTTTGTTTGTTGTCAATTCGTCGCGGAGAGCACTCGGTTTTGCTCGCAGAAGACGAAGCGAGCGGCAATAGTCGAGGTCAACGGTGTAGCCGATACAAATCACATTTACTTTTGACGGCGCTCGTCTTGCCTTTTATCCTTATTATTCCGTCGATGAATTTATGTCGCTGTTCGATCTTCGTTTGTAAACACCGGTCAAGGTTGTTGAGTTGGAAATATACGCGATCGATTGAATAGAGCGGGCATTATTTCTTTCTTTTTTGAACGTGTCATGACGGCGTCGATCAGATTATTCCGTTCGTGATTTTTAAACTACGGTCCGCATCGATTCAATTAAATTGCAATTTTTACGTTGTTTTCGTCGGCGTTCCTTTGTTTTTAATCAACAACAACAAATAAACCGACATCTTGTAGTGAAATTAAGCATCGCTTCAAACATTCGTCCAAAGTGACTGCAGTGCTGAGTAAAAATAACACAACCAGGGCCCGTTAATCCACGCCCGAATGACCGCAGGAAGAACCCACTTCCCCGCCTGAAACACGCCGAAAAGCGGGCGAAATCGGCGAGGCGGCGGCGTCCGGCGGCCGAGCGCGAGCGGCGCGCAAGAGAGCGGGCGGGCGGGCGAGCGGAGAAAAAAAGACGGCCGACGCGCCCGAAAGCGGCGAGTGGAGGGGGCGATCGGAGGGGCCGCCCGCTCGCCTCCCGGCCACGAGAAGAGGGAAGGCGACCCCAACAGCCGGCCGTCCACTCGTCGCGCAGAGGAGCGGGCCGTGCGGGCGAGCGGCCGGGCGAGCGGAGTGGCCGTCGGGCACCTCCACTCCGCGAGACGAGTGGAAGCGGCGAGGTGAACGAAGCCGCCGGTCGATCGGCGGGCGTCCCCTCGGCGCGTCCATCCGCCGAGCCGACTGGCGGACTCCGAGGGGGCGCCCGCTCGTTCGTTCGGGGCACTCGCGAATTCGACGAGCAGACGGCGGAGCGGCGAGAGCGGGCGGGCGGAAGCGGCGGCAGGCGGGTCGGCTGCTTCCCGACTGGCCGACGGCGGCCTCCCCGACGCGAATCGAGCGGCGTCTCCACCGCGAACAGGACACTCGTGAGACGAGCAGAACGATCGCCGTCTTCCGCCACCCTCCCAACCGGCCGACTGCTCGCTTTCCACGAGAAAGAAGCGAGCAGCCGGCGGTCTCGGCGGCCGCCCGACCGCCCGGACGAGCGCCCTCAATCCACGTGCGCCCGCTGCGGTCGTTCGAACCGCCGGCGAGTTTCCGGCGTCTCTTCGCGGCCACTCGCTCCTCCCGCCGCTCGTCCGGCCGCCGGCCGGGCTCGAGGAAGGCAGGCGATCGGCCGGCCGGGGAGTTCTTCCCGCCGTTCACTCGACGAGCAGAAATCCCACCGGAGTCCCCGCTCCTCGGCCGCTCCGCCGTCTCTCCACCGCCCGCAGTCCGCCCACTTCCGTGCGGCCGCTGCGATCAGACCGACGGCCTCCTCGCCGCCTTCAACGGGCGGCCGCTCGATCCGCGGGCAACAGCGAGCAGTCCCGCGGGCGGGCGGCCCGACTGCTCGTCCACTCGCTCCACTCGGCGCTCTTCCGGCCGGCAGTGCGGCGAGCTCCCGCCTCCTCGCCGCCGCCTTCCCGCTCGTTACGGTCGGTCGATCACGCGTGGACGTCTTCGAGCATTTCTTTGATCGCTTTGCTGTTCGTTTCGTTCGGGAGATCCCCGAGCGTGCGGCCGCCTTCGAGTCGCCGCGGGCCGCCCGAAGGAAGCCGGCGATCTCCCGCACCTCGTCGAGCTGCCCGGCGATCGGCGCTCGTAAAGCCGGCGGGCAGGAGCGGGGAGGCGTGGTGGGCGGGTTTCATTGGTTTATGTTGCTTGTGGTTGGGCGATGAGAACAGGCGAGGTTGTTGTTGCACTATTTGGAGTGAGAGTGATAGGATCGGCCGGGCGGAGAGCTTCTCGTTTCATCTTCGAGTGGTCTTTGGTCCGTTCTTCCCACTCACCACACTTTGCCACCCCAGAGAATGGACCGCCAGACGGCCTCCCCGCCTACCGCTCGCTTGGGCGGCGGCGGTCAAGTCGGTCGGTCGCCGTCGCCGCTCGCCGCTTTCTGCTGCTTTTCGTCGCGCGTTCGGGCGCTCGACGGCCGGCAGTTGGCGGGTGGGTGGCCATATCTGTCGCTTTTTTGAGTTGGATGCGGATGGACGGGGAATCGAATGGATTGAGGTAGGTTTTTTTGCTTCGTTCTGGTCGCTGTTTGGTTAGAAAATGAAATGAGAAATTAACTGTTGAAATCATTAACGGGCACCTGAAATAACGACGTTGCGTGGAATTGAATGATGCTGCTAAACGCGACCACCGAAAGAAACAATGAAGTGATTGTGATGCAACGATGCAACACGAAGTATTCAAAGCAGTACGGAATAACGGTCCGGCGACGGTGGCAGAACAGCAATAAAGAACGACTATTTCCTTTTGCTCGAACCAAGCGGTGCCTCCATTCAGCAGACGCCGCCCACAAAGAAGAATCGAAGCAACCCAAAAGCGAAGAGCCACGTGGAGCGGACGAGAGTGTGGGCGAGCCGCCCGGCCGCCGCTCGCTCTTCTCTGCGTTTCTTCGAGCGGACCCTCATTTGTTGCAACGAACGACGTCTTCCTCACGGGCAGCTTCGAATGCAACGGTGGAGTGCGGACTGGAGTGGTGAGCGGCGTTGGAAAGCGACCGAAAATTTCTTTCGTTTATGGAGGATCATGAGCAGGCTACCAGGCTTGCTGGTTTGATGATAGAATGAGTCAACGTTACGTAGGGATCACTCACGCAATAAAGGCGCTAGTTGAATGAATTGCAGAACTTACCAACCAGTATTGCACTCATTTTCAACTCGTTCGACCAAAAGACCCGCTAACGGAATAAAAGTCAAACTGTTCGCTACGATTTCATCAAAAGAAGAACTCAGTTCACTCATGCCGCAGTCGAAAGAAAACCATCGGTTTCCGCACGGATTGAAAAAAGGAAGACCGAGCAACTCCTAGCCGCAAGTGATGCGCGTTGATACAAGTGCAGGGCAGATCGACAATGAAAGCGGTTGCGATCGACAAAATGCTGCAAGAAATTTGACGTCCGGCCGAATTTCCGTGCAGCACTAACAGTTAGCAGCCGATATGATGGCAGCGCTGTCGGAATAAACGTACCAGTTATTTTACAAGCAGTGGACGTGAAAGAAGCTTTCCGTTGCACCTCTCTTCTTCCAAGGTCCTGTAAGACCCCGCCCCGCAACCGCCGCCGGCCCCGCACCTTCGGTCCCGCCGCGATCCCCCCTTCGCTCGCCACGTCTCCCGCTCGCCGCCCTACCCGTCACTCGTTCCCTCTCGCCCCTCGCAGAGCGGTCACCCTCGCCGCTCCGCTCCTCCGCTACTCGGCCCTTGCCGCCGCTCCCAGGACTCCGCCTCGACGCCAGGGCCTCGCTCCCGCCCCTCGACGCGCTTCTCTCGCCGCTGCTACGCGGATTGGTTTGATCCCCAAGTGTAACCCGTTTATTGTCCCATTTCCCTCGTCTCTGTGATAAATACTCGTTTAATCCCGTTCGGCTCGTTCCAGACCGAAACCAACGGGGCCCACGCTCCCATTGTCCACCTGATGACCCGAGCAACAGTCCGACGGGTTGTCGCGCCCCCTAGGGTTCGTCCAACCACTCGACGGGCAGCGAGTGACGAGAGGTGGACGGCCGACTGGATTGATGGCCGCAATGATCGTTTCTTTCGTGGTTGAGCGACGATAATCAAAGAGGACTGCAGAAACCGACCTTACTTCTGCCCGTAAGAGCGAAGCAACTACGGAATCAGCCTCTCGGCACGCCCGAAGAACAACGAAAAAAGAAAAAAACGTTCATTTGCTTCCAATCCAATCAAGCGATGCCTCCATTCCGCAGTCGCCGTCCACAAAGAATGATCGAAGCAAGCCCGAAAACGAAGAGTCCCGTTGCGCGGACTGAAGTGTGGGCGAGCCGACCGGCCGCCGCTCGCCGCCCGCTCTTCGCCGCGTTTCTTCGAGCCGCCCACCACTCGCTGCAACGTACGGCGCTCTGCTTTTGGGCAGCTTCGAATGCAATGATTAAGTGAACCGTGCTCGAATGGTGAGCGAGGTGGAGAGCGGGCGGCTACGTCTGTCGTTGGTGGTTCGTGAGTATGCCTTTGGCCTCCACAAAAGACACGAAGATTGCACTGTGACCGTTAGCGGAACGAAGCAGCTGGTTGATCGAACGCAGAGCTCGCCGTCGAACACGATTTTGATTTCATCAAATTCGCCCAAGCCAATCTTCGTTTTGGCACGGAATAACAGTCAAACTGATTAATATCTTTGTCAAAAGAAGTGAAATTAATGCACGCCCGTCCGCAGCCAAACGAAAATTGCTAGTTTCAGCGTTTGTCAAAGAGAACAAAGTGAGCAATCAAAACTGCGAGTGATGCCCTAAAAGTGAGTGCAGAGCAGGTGGCCGATGAAAGCGGCTGCGGTCGACGAAAACCCGTAAGGAATTCGACGATCGGCCGACTTTCCGTTCAGCGCCGAGTGAATAGCGACCACTCGCTCGCAATCCGCTGGAACAACACTGCCACGGTCAAGATCGATTGCTGGCACGCAGCGGAATAATCTTCCCAGTTTACCAACGAGCAGTGCACGCAGAAAGAAACTCCCCCACACACAACTCTCCTTTCGACGTCTAGCTGGAGACCCGAGCAACATTCCGCCGGGTGATCGCGCCCTCGAGTTCGTCCAACCACTCGTCAGACAGTGAGGGGCGAGAAGTAGACGGCGGCCTGGTTTGATGGCCGCGGTGGTCGTTTGTTTTGCGAACGAGCAACGAATTAAAGAGAAATGCATAGCTGCGAATGGCAGGAGACTCCAGCAGTGAGCTGTTAGCTTTTGTGCGTTGAAACGAACCGGGAATCGGCGTAAAACGTAATGATCGGCATTCTTGCATCAACAATTGGCGACAACAGAGCTATGATCGCTGCTCTCCTCGCGTTTGATATTGGCAACATTGTGATTCATAGCTAAAAAAGAAGTGATCAGAAGCGGCAAGCTCGTGTACACGCCCCACCTGCCATTAACAAGAGCGATTTGCAGCAAGAAGACGTTCGGTAGAAAATGAAAGATCGACGGAATAAACCCAGTAGAAGACCGCCCGTCCAACAAGTGAAAAACAGGAATTCACAACGGTACGCAAACAAAAAAGCCCTGGTCGACCACGTCAAACAAACACGTAGTTGAATTTACACCCATCAAACAACTCCGCATTCGCTTGCTGCATTCCCATTATCCTCACGTGATTGTCCGCTGTCGTTTGCTGCTCCTCTCACTGTTCCTCCCGCCTTATTCAATCAACTCATGTGTTCGATCCCAACGACCACTCCCTACGCTCTCGCCCGCTCGCCTGCTCGCCCGTAGCAGATGACGGCAATCATTCGCCGACTCCACTGGACTACGGCGGCCGCCGGGCGGGTCGTCCACTCGGCGGGGATCCCCTCCTTCCGCCATTCGAGTGGTGGGCGGCCGCTCGTTCTCGTGGGCAATCGCGAGTGAGCGGAAGAGCCGCCCGTCCGTTCGATTCGACCGTTCGGTTCGTTGCGGAAGTGGCCGCCGGGCGGACGGCTGGCGGCTTCTCGGCGGGCCGCTCGACGGAAGCGGGCGGGTGGCGGCGGCCGTCGAAAGGCGCCGAGTGGGCGGCGAGTGGACGAGCGGCAGCCGCCGTCGACCGCCGAGAGCCGCGGCGATCCCAACGGTCGGTCGCCGCGAAGAAGCCGGCCGATCGATTGCGTGTTGAGGGGCGTTCTTCCCCGCAGTCCGCCGCTCCGTCCGCTCCGCCCGCCCGCTTCCTCGCCGCCCGGCCGCCCGCTCGACAGTCGGCGCGCGTGCTGGACGCGGCGGAGCGGAGCGGCGAGCAGCGGGCGGATCTCCCGCACCGAGCGGCCGGCGGTCTCGCGGGCAGTCGGGGCGGCGGGCGGCTCGAGTGCGCGCGGAGGGGCGGCGGAGTGCGCACTGCGGGAACACGCGGGCGGGCGGGGGGCAAGCGGAGCCCTCCGACCAGCCGCCCTCCTTGGGCACTCGTCTCCCCGACAGCCCGTCCACTCGTTTCTGCCCGCTGATTCGTGTGTTCGCGCCCGGATCGGCGGTCTCCAGTGGGCAGTCGAAAGGCCGCCTACCTTCCGCGTGGTGTGTCGCCCGCTCCCTGCCGCCCAACCGGCGGGATCTCCTGCTCGTGGGCCGCCTTGATCAAGGTGCCCTCTTTGTTGTGCCCGTCCGCCGGAGTGCTCGCGGTCCTCGTTGCGCACTCTGAGAACTCGCGAGCGGGCGGCTGGGCGGCGGGCAGGCGGACGCGTTCATTCGTGCTGCTGCCGCGTGTTCGACGGTCGGCTTTCTCCGCCTGGGTTGCTACAAAGCTTGGTCAAAGACGAGATGGAGGAGCCGGGCGTTTACCGAATTCGGCAGTCTAAGCGCGATAACGATGGTGTTGATGGAACGTCAGAAGACGCTTACGAGTTGCTGGAGAAGCGGAAAGAACCCTACTTTCGGTTTTGTGCCAAGGTACTGTTGATTCCTCCTTGGTTGTTCTTCACTAGTTGCAGGACCAGAGCATCGTGCACTTTTCTAGCAACGGTCGGCTCATGTACGTTTGGTTGACAGCAGATTTTCGTCTCTGCATTGTTGACCTGGTGCGAAATGCTCAAGTGTTGGTTTCTTATCCGTGTGAAGGCTCGTAATTGTGATTTTTCAGCATTTTCGAGTCTACAGACGACTTTCAGTTACATCTTCGTGACTTTGTGTTCGTGAATCCAACAACCATCATCGTTCTCACAACGGTCGGCTTGGGCTTGTTCCGTCTGTGCGCCGAAAACAAGACGTTCCAATGGATCGAAGTGGACCGCCGAGAGAATTGGCCCACTTACGTGCTCACGGCAATCGAAGGAACGAATGTTGACGTCAAGCAAGCTGGGCTCGGTACAATGGCCGCTCTTGAGCTGAAATTTGCCCGCTTAAACGTCGACGATAAGCGGCTGACTGTCGATTGGACTGAAAATATCGAAGAACCCGATTGCTCTTTCCAAATAAGCGCGGAAGGCCGCTATTTATACGGACTGTCGCTTTGGAATGACAAGCTGAATACATTGCGCTTTTTTGACATGACAAGCAAGACGTGGAGCACGGCCAAGCTGACCGGCGATCTGAAAGACGTAGGTTGCTTGTAATAAATGTTCGCATGCATTAAATTTCAGGCGTGGCCTTGGGAAATTGTGTGGTCGCGAAAGCACGCGTATTTTTGTACGCCGAGCGGTATTGAGGCAGAATGCCACCGGCTTGTCTTTTGTTGCGATTTGGAGAAGCGCGAATGGAAGCAACTGCCAATCATGAGCAAGCATCTGTTATTAATCACGCCGATCACAAATGAAGAAACGGGGGCAGATGACGGTTTGCTGGTCACGTGCTTCGTGAGCTACAGCAAGCAAGAACTCCATCGCCTGCTCTACAAGTGAGTTTTCTCTGCACAACCCGACCACTCACTTCTTTTGCAGCACGCCCGACTCGCTCCTCCGCCTCGCCGTCGACGCTCTCCGCAAGTTCCGGATCGACCTCCAAGGTCCAGAGGGCTTCCACGGACTCATGAGCAGCGAGTGCGGCCGGAAAATCCTCCCCTCCGTCTTCCCCAACATGACGCCCATCCCCCGCCTCTGATCGTTCGAATAAACTCTTGCTTCGAACAACAGCGAGGGCATCCAACGGGAAGCAGAAGGCGGGCTCGAAGGCCGGGGATCGGTGGGCGGTCTCCTTTCGAATGAGTGGGCGGTCGATCGGCCGGCAGTCGGCGAGAGCGGCGAGCAGGAGGGGCGATCGGCGGCCGGAAAGACGCGCCCATCGACCGGCCGCTTCGATCGGCCGCGTGGAGACTCCGGAAGGTGGCCGTCCGCTCGGTTTGTCGCTTGAGGCGGCGGGCGGCGAGCGGTCGGTGGGAGCGTTTACGAGTCGCTTAAGGGACAGCCGATCGGGCGGCTTCTCATCTCCCGCTCGTCCTCCCGCCCACTCACCACTCGCCTCAATGCGCCCTCCACCCGCTTCTCCCCTCCCATCTGCCCACCCGTCGCTCCTCTCCGCCGAATGCCCGCCTCGAATCGACGCGCGACCTCCCGCCCGCTCTTCTCCGCTCGCGTCCACGACTTCGGCGCGTCCCTCCGCTCGTCCTCCTCGTCGCCGATCCCCTTGAGAGCGCCGATCGCCCGCTTTGTTCCGCTCGTGTTCGGCGGGCTGGAGTTCCAGTGAGTGGGCGCCCGCCTCTTGTGCCCGAATCGACCGCCCGCTCTCCACTCGCCGTCTCGATCGAAGCGGACGTCCCGCCGCCCACTCGTCGACGAACGAGCGGGAGAGCGGGCGGATGGGCGACGAGAATCGGCGGGATTAATCGGAGGACGGCGAGTGGAAGGAGAAACTGGAAGGCGGGAACTCGACGGCGTTCTCGCGGCCGCCAGACGGCCGCTTGTTGCGGGCGGCGAGCGGCGGAGGAAGGCGCGAGTACGTGGGCGACCGGACGAAAGAAAGCGAGCAGGGAGGGCATGCACGAATGAATGGACGAACAAGACGGCCGAAATGCCGGGCAGACGGGCGATCACGGGAGAGAAGTGTGAAACGCCGGGGGATGGACGGCAGCTGTTCGCTTGGTCGTAAATCGCCACTCGCTCTGCCTTGTCTTGGCATGAGGCAGCCAAGAATCACTCGCCGACGAGTTTGCTTTCAGAGCACTCGTTTGGAAGACGGCCGGCGGGCGGTCAGAGCGACCATTCGACTCGCGACTCCCGCCCCTTCTCGAAGGGGGAGGATGAGCGGTCGAACGGAAAGAAGCGGCCGCCACTCCCTCTTTCAGTCGGAGCGAGTGGACGGGGCGAGTCGGTCGTCGCCCCAGTCGACTGTTGGACGTCCTCGTGCGAGGTCTCCGGTGTGGACAGCGGCAGGATCGATGAGGAGTGGCTGAGCAGCCGGCTTGTTCGTGTCCGTGCAAAGAAGCGTGGGTTTCTTGCTGGTTTGCTTCCATCTGCACGGGCTGCTGTTTGTTGACGATGTGGAAAACCCAGGAGTATATTCCGTCTCGAGCATACTGTCGAGTCCGCTCGTAACGGCATGAAACCACTCGCACGGGTTTTTGTCGTAAACGGGAGTGCGCGAGTTGTTTTTGTTGGATGGCGATCGCAGCCGAATTTCTTCACCGCGAGTGTAACTCGTCACATTCATTTTTTTCAGTAGTTCGTTTCCGTTATTTTGGTGGGTTATTCCGCTGGAAACGATCCTCTGTTTCTTGCAGCTGCAACAACCGCTCGTTTCGTTTCGATCTTTTGGTGAGCGGAATGAGGCACGCGATTTCATTTGCTACAAATACAATAGACGTCAGGGCCTTTATGGTGCTTGTTTGGGAGTGTTGATTCACGAACAGAAATTCGTACTGCTCGTGCGGTTTATTCCGAGAACTGGGTATCGTTATCGGATACGTTAACCAGTTGTGGCTCGAATCAGTCTGGTCTACTACCTTTGCTTCACTCCTTTCATCTGCCGCTCGTTGACGTGTGCAAGCCAAACTTATAGCTCATTAAAACAGAAGGACGGTGGAAGCAGTGGTCTTTCGTGCAGAAGTAGACTTCTCGCCGATGCCCGCTGGACGACAGCCGCGGTCACCGCTTCCCACTTGCCGTCTTTTTGAACAACGGCGTTCGGTCAACCTGAGAAGAACGTAGCCGGTTACTCATTTTTGATGAGCAGTGATTGCTGACGGCATTTTATTCCGCAGAAGATGGCGCATACCGGTTGCTTATCGTTCTGTTGTGTGCAATCGGCGGCGGGAACAAGCGATGAAAAACGAGGAGTTAATCGAATGTTGGTTGGGCCAAAGCGCTTGATTCTTCCTTCGCGTGTTATCGAGCGAGGCTCACGTAGGCGTTTTAAGTTCCTATTCAGCATCGCTTACTTATTAGTTTTTTTAGCTCCCCAGCACACAACCGAATCTCGACTCGCCCGGGTGGCGTCAATTACTCTTAAAATCAGCGCCTGTAAGTAAAGATCAATTTAATTCCGGCCATCAAAGTTTGTAGGTGGCGTCTACTTTCGCTTCGTTATTTTCACAATTCTTTCGGGGGATAACAAAGACAGAAAAGTATCCGATTAGTGTAAACCAACCGTTCTTCATTAAATCGATACCATCTACGCACTTCCATCCACCCGGCGTCTAATTCGACGAAAATCCACCGAAAATCTCTCAAATTTCTCCATCCACTCGCTCCAACCGCCTGAAATCCGGCCATAAATTCCCGTCCTTCCCGGCCGCCCGTCAATCCGCGAACGACGGCGAAAAGAACTCACTTTTTGGGCCGAAGACCGCCGCCGATTGCCGCGAGTCCGCGGGCGCACGAGCGAGAGAGCGGCGGGCGGCCGGCTTTCTCGCTCGCTTTTTCGTTCGCTTCCCGCCGGCCGCCGCGAGTGAGTGGCCGCGGAGAACTCGCCGCTCTGCCGGCCGGTCTTCCGTCCACCCGCCTCCCACGAATTCGGCCGCCCGCCCCAACGACCAAACGGCCGCTCTCCCCTTCGATCGAGGGCATTCGGCGAGTGTGTCCGCAGGCGGCGGGCGATCGGAAGGCCGCTGGGCGGGAGGAGCGGCGAGCGGCGGCCGGCTTTTCGCAAAGACGTCAGCTATTCGATACCCCAAAAGCAGAGCTGCCTCTAAGAATAACCATTATTTCGTCTTTCTCATGCAACAAGTGTTTATTGGAAGAAGGCAACAACAGTCTGATGGAATCAGTCTTTTCATTCCCAGATTCGATCGGCGAAGTGGTCGAACGCGCGACGAGGAAGGACAGGGCGACTGTTGATCAACGCCAAGTGCCGCAAGCTGTCCGGTCGTCTAAAATAAGAACGAGAAACAACTGACTCCGTGAACGACGACTAACCTCAATGGAAAACGTCGAATGATCGGTTGGTTTTCGTGTTTGCTCCGCGACCATCGTCGATCAATAAGAAGCTGATGATCAGTGCGAAGGCTGGCTTTTACCCAAGGCATCGCACGTTGCGACAATGGTGACTGCATCACAAAGTTCCATCGAAGAGAACGGAGGTCGAGGACTGCGGTCAGAAGTCGCTGCTGAGATTCGATGTAGGAGATGAACGCAAAGTGCAGATTGTGTTCCCTCGCCACAGTCATGTGATGGAAGGCCTGAAATCAAAACGAGCAGCGTGTAATCGAACCTTCCAACACGTACCCATTGCTTTGCGTCCGCCATCTCGGCCGGCCAACTCAACGGCAGTCTCTGCGTCCGCTGATCGTCGGTGCCGCGACAATGCACGAAATCACAGACGTTTTCTTTGCAGAAAAACCAGAACTTTTCGTCCCAAAAGTGAATTCTGCTCTTCGGGGCGACCGCAATGTCCGTCCTTTCGATCGCGTGCACGAGTCGCAAATTGGCGTCCGAGCGGTTCAATTCGTAAACAGCCGCACCGCTGGGCTTCTTGTTGATCAGAAGCAAGGAGTCGTTCAGCATGTGGACGTCTTGCACACGCACATCTCTCAGTTCTTGGGAACGATGATGAAGCGGCGTGTACGTGAAGCCGTCTGCATTCAATCGAATGATGTTCCAGCGAGTGACAAGTCCGAAATCAATCACGTCTAAAACACCCATTTCGATTGGCGCACACGCAAGACTGGGCGTTATTTGGAAGGTCTTCCCAGCCACCTAACACAAGCACCGTGTTTTGATTCACAACCTCGATCGCGACGACTTCCGGATCCAAATCGAAGAGAGAAATGGGCCGGTAGCGACTGAAAAAAGAAGGATCGCTAGATTTAGCGCCATTCTACTAACCGTTGCGTTTCCCGAAACAAATCCAAAACAAAGATTTTATTACGACATTGTGGATTCAACCCCATGATGTAAACAAAACGGTCGTCAAACATTTTGATCGTAAATTCACTAAAAACTGGAAGTGCTGGAAAGCGACTTGGCTGCCCAACTGAATCGTTCATTTCGGCTGTGGAAATAAGAACAAGTAGGTAAAGCGACCAGTGGAATGCCGCGTTCGACTGACCGGCCGGCTCACAAGTGGCGCCCACTGCCGACCTGCCTGCCCGCCGCCCCGCTCGTCGGTCCACTCGTAGATGACCGCGAGGAATCCGGCCCGCAATGCGCAGAGCCGACGGACCGCAGCAGCGAGCGAGCGGGCGGTCGACTGGAAGGCGGCTTCTCGTCGATTCTCCCGCCTTCCGCCAACTGGGGGACTGCCGGCCGGTCGTTGCGGGCAGGACGAGCCGCCGCTTCGTCTTCGAGTGAGTCCTCCGCCTTCTTTCTCCCGCAATCCTCCGCCCACTCCACTGCGCCACCGAGCCGCCGGCCACGAGTGCGCGGCCCCCGTCTTCACTGCCGGCCGGCGGAGGGCGACGAACGGGACGGCCACTCGCCGCTCGTCGGCAGCAGCCGGACGCCCGCCGCTTTTTCGCCGCCGGCCGCTCCGTCCGCGACCACTCGGCCGTTTGGACGGCCGGCGGGCACTCCGAAGAGACGAGCGGACCGCTCCCAGTCGACTTCCACCAGTGCGTTCCCCTCTCACCTCTACGGAAGGCGCCATTCACTCGAGAAACTCGCGGAGCTCCCCCACCGACTCGCGGCGATTTCTTTCGTTCGTTTCGGCTCGTCCACTCGAACTCCCGCCTTCTGCTTTCGGCTCCTCGATCCACTCGCCGCCCGGCGGGCTCTAGCGGTGGAGAAAGCGGAGGGGAGGAGCGGCGAGTGTCCGTTCCGGGCAGCAGCGAGATGGGGGGCGGGGAGGACGAGGGAGAGTGCCGCCCGCTGCTTTTTCTCGTCAACTCCTCCGTTCGGCCCCGACCGACCGCGCTGCCGGCCGGCGTGGCGACGAGCGGGAGGCGCCGATCGAAGTCGAGCGGCCGCCCGCCGCCCCCCGAATGCGCCCTCCCTTGCTGCCGTTTTGTTGAACGGAAAGACGAGCACTCGGATCGAAGCCGTGCGAGGAGGAAGCGGGAGTGGCCGGCGCCCCGATGGCCGAGTGGAGATCCGCGCGGAACTCGCCGTCCGCCCACTTGTTGCTGTCGGTGGAGTGCTGGCGGTCGGCGGTCTTCTCCGAGCGACCCGGCCGGCAGCAGCCGGTGGACTCGGGGCGGGGATCTCCGCTTCGATGGACGGCGGCGAGGAGGAGCGGCCGGCTTCTTCCCGCCCACTTCTTTCGAGACGGGAGTGTCGAGCGGTCTCTGCAGCAGTCGGCGGGCGGCACGCGAGCCGCCGAGTCCTCCCGCCCGCTCGTCTTTTTTCGCTCCACTCGCGGACACCGAGCGGGTGGACTCGGGGGCGGTCTCTTCCCCCTCACTCCTCCTCCCGATCGACACAACCGGTTTGTTTTCAGCCAATCAGACACCAGAGATCGTTCGTTAATCGAAGACAGTCGGCAGAGAACGCACTCCTTAACGTGAACGCAAACCTGTCCTCCAACTAACGACACTTCACGGACGATCGACTCAAACAGAAGAGTTTCGTTGAGGATTCGAGCAATCGGTGGGCTGTCCGTGCAGACTGGCGGGCTGCACATTCGCTTTCGGACAGCAGAGTCGCGGGAGGAGTTTGCGAAAGCGAGGGATCGTGAGCAAGACGACCAACGGGTTCAAGAGCGGCGTCAGGCCGACCGTAAGCTTGATCAGCAGTGGGCAGAAGTCGAAGCTCACGGCGATCATTGGCAGGAGGTCGGCTACTCCGATGGGCAGCAGGATGAAGAACACGGGCGTCAGGGCCTTCAATCCACAGAGCATTGACGGAAGGAAGAGGGAACTCACTTGAATAGTGAGCATCCGAGTCACCTGCCGCTGAAGCCGCAGGGAGTCGGGCGAAAACTCGAAACTGTCGCTCCGCAGCTTCCGGTGGATCCGCCAGCCCGCGAACAAAATGATGCCGTACGCGACGAAGGCCATCAGCTGGACGTCCAGCAGGAGGAGCGCCATCTTCCACGAGTGCTGCAAACAAAGGGATCACTCGCGAACACTCGAACTCACAGTGTCGCCCGCCACGTACGGCGGAAGGCGGCGGTCGGAGAAGAAGGCGCTCTTCTGCAGCTCCCGCACCACCTGCGGGTCGTCGTGTTGGTCGAGAACCAGGACGCCGAGCACGCAGTGGGCGCAAATCCACGCGAAGAAGAGCAGAAAGAAGCCGCCGATGTGGGCGGACGAGAGGCGCGAGCCCCAGCAAACGATGTTCAGCCGGTAGACGAACTGTGTGCACACATTGGCGAGCATCGTCCACGCGCATAAGCAGAACACGAACGCACTCGCCAGCGCCCACTCGTGACGCGCGGGCAGGAACGGCGACTCCAGCACGAGCACGAACTGCGTCCTCCAACTCACCACCGACTGAACAAACGAATTGAAGACGGGGCGAGGAAACGCACGATTTGAGTGACGAAGGCGACCACCGAGTAGACGCCGTCAATCGTACAGCCGAACACCAGCATGCCGCGATAGGAGCGCAGTTGCGGCGGGATGTGCCGCACGCACAAGAAGACGACCAGCGCGTTCAAACCCAACGACCAGAGGGCGACCACGAACTCGAAAACGTGGCATACGCGGCCCCAATCGACCATCCGGAGTTTTGGATCCAGCGAACTAGTGTACGGGAAAGCGGAAATGTGTCTCCCGTTGTCAACTGTAAAGGCAAACCTTTTGCTTCCGAGAAGCACCGGTGAAAGGACCACACGCATTCCACCTGCCTGCTCTCGGCTCCTTCCCAATGCAATTACTTCCGTCTTGTTCACAGGATTTCTGAAGAGCAATGAACTTTGTGCTCGCTGGCATTTCCGTTCCACCGGTGTGGTCGTGCCGTCGCTCGACTTTTCGACTATTGGTAATTTGCTGCCGTTTTCAACTCGATTAGGGGGCGACACGTCTTGCTTGGCGGCATTTGGCACCAGACGTTGTGCCCCTGGCTTATCGGCGCTGCCGTTTCCTTCCTGATATGCCCTTTTAGGTTCGTTCGCGGCCAAATCGAATCAGTTAGGCGTTTACTCGAACAACGCGTTCAGTTTGGTCCCTGAAAGTGAACTCGCGTTGTAGTCTTGCTCGCTGCTGCCCCTTATGTTTTTCTGTTGCGTAGACTCGCGTGTGACTCAAACGAATGATCGTGTGTTCAGCCCGCATCAAATGTGACGCCTTTTGCTCGCCCGCAAGCATTGGAGTGGATCCGATCGAGGGTCGAATCGAAAGCATTCCGAGCACGAAGCAACGACTGAAGCGGCTCGTGGACGCGTGTTTCGATCACCACAGAAAGCGGGCGTTTGATTCCCGTTGGAAGCGGCCGTTTGCACGCGCCGTCCGCTCTCTCCTTCGTCCAATCGGCCGCTTGGATCCTCCCGCTGCTCTCCGCTCAACATCACGACGATCGAGCGGACTCCCGCGTCCTGCCGGTCGGTTCGCCCCCGCCGCGCTCTCGACCGTCCGCTCGGCCGCCCGCCGGCTTCGAGTCGTCCGGCTGCTCGTTCGACTGCGTGCTGGAAGCAGTCGTGTGCGCCCGGTGATCCCCCTCATCCGATCGGGCGACTCCCTCCCGCTCGCCCGCAATTCACGAGCGGCGAGTGGAAGCGGCAGCCGTCGCTCTCGGCCGGCAGGTGGACGAGCGGCGGGTGGACGGACGAGAGCAAGGGGACGGGGCCGTTGGACGTGCAGAAAGCGAACTCTTCTTCGTTTCACCGCCTCGACAACAATCCACACGATTTCTGCCCGCTCGCCCGCTTGCAGAGCGCTCTTCGCGGCGTTCGACCGCCGGCTGCTCCCCGCGCCCGTCCACGACGACGAGCTCTTCGACGCGCCGGCCGGCCGAACGGGGGTCCGCCGGCCGGCCGCACGGAACTCGCGGCCGATCGACCGCCTTCTCACTCCTCAACGATCCCGCCCGACCGCCCGCCGGAGTGGTCGAGCGGTGGGCGACGGCGCCGACTGGACGAGCGGCTCGTCGGATTGCTCCACGCAACTCGACGCCGCCTTCCGAACCGCCCGATCGCGAGCCGGGAAGCGGAAGACGCCGCTCGACGGGCGGCTTGCGGCCCGCGGAGGACGCGGACGAGTCGCCAGTCGCCCACTCCGCGAACCGCTCGGTTGGACCGACCGGTGGATGGAGGGCGGACTCCCGACAATCGAGAGGCTTCGTTTCCAGTCGACCGCTTCGGAATTCTGCACTCAGCCATGCGGAGAAGAACGCACTTCAACCAATGGATTGCCCGCTTGATCTCCGTTGTGTTCGTCGGTTGTTCAGCTGCGAACAACTCGACTGCAAATGAGTGAACGGTCGCTTTAATCCGAACGAATGAGGGGGACAGTCGGTAGAAGGCGGTGGAGCCGGAAGAAGCAGAGCTCTTCTTTGTTCCCCGTTCCGCCCGCCTTCTTCCCGCCGGGTCGAACCCTCCACTCGGCGGGCGGGGGTGCTCGTGGCCGAGTGGCTTTTTGGTTGGACTTCGCGCGCCCGTCTTCCGGTCGTCGAACAAAGGCGGCGGTTCGTGGAGGCCGCGGGGATTCCAGTGCACTCGCCGCCGCCCGCTCGCCGGCGAACTCGGCGGGGCGACCGCCACCGAGACGGCGGGCGGCCGGCGGACTCGCGGCGAGTGGCGGCGGGCGGCGCGTCAAGTCGGACGGCCGTCTTGACCGCCGCCGCCGCTCGCCGCGTGGCCGCTTTCTGCTCTTGAAATTGAGATTCTTTGGGTGACTTCCGTTAATTGTATTTGTTGGTTGGGCGATATGTTTGTTCGATAATTCAGCTGCAATTATTGGAATTTATTGATGTGTTTAGGAGTTAAATAGTGCCTGCTGTACGCTTTCCCGCGGAATAATTGAACAGTCATTCGTGGAACCGCCGTTCGAGAGAATTCGTGAGTTCTGCTGCCCCTCCCTCCACTCATTCCTGCCGCCACTCTTCTTTCAGCCCGTTCGTTGGTGGAGGGACGTGGATGGACGGGGATTCGAGTGGAAGACGGTCGGTTGAAGCTTTTTGCATTTTGTTTGGTTGCCACTCCGTTTAGATGTTGAACGAAAAGAAATGGCCGAAACAAAAAATTATACGAAACGTGAGGCAATCATTTGACAACTTGAGATACGAAAATCATCCTTACGGAATTATTCTTATTTAACGTCACGTGATTGACAAAGAAGAATTGAATGTGCGAGTTAAAGTGTTCGGAGAAAAGCGAGCAGCCAGCCACGAGTTATTTCCTCGAAAGGAAGCGAATAATGGACTCGACTCGTCGTCGAAAAGGAAATCAGACTTTTCTGCAAACTGCAGGGCCGAAAATCAATGCGCTCGAACAGTTGAAACGTAATAATCACCTGCTAAACCTCAATCAACTCAAGATTTGTAATCTTCCCTGTTTACCGCCATCTGCCACCAATCCTTTCTAGCGATCAATCGTCCAATCAACAGAAGACGAGCACTTGGCGTCGTCTCAAAACATTCTTATTGCAACAAGTGACGAAATGAATGCCGCCTTCGATTTCCAACACCTTCTTGTGTGAGAGCGTATCGTTTACTGCTGCCAGCCGAGGGGCATACTTCTCGACTCTGCGGGCTTTTCCATCTACCATTGCCTGCTGCTCGCTTGCATTTAGGTAACTGAAAACCAAAATAGGCATCAGTGGACGAAGACGTCGCAGGATTGAACGGCACTTCCATCAAACATAGGCGGGATTGACGGAACGGCTCGCAAGCATGTCCGAACATTACCTAGTTTAAAAAGAATAGGTAGACCTCGCTAATTCACACGAAAAAGCGGCAAATCCATGATGTAGAACGCGCATTTAACTGCCCCAAAAAGACCTAAAAGAACAATTGTGAAACCGATGAATTAATTGTCAGAAAGGAGGAAAGTACAAGCACGGGAAAGCGAGATCGCGGAATTAGACCTTCCCAACGAACGTACTAATCGAATGAACCGAAAGGTGGGAGTCGACCGGCCGCGCCTCGAAGGAATCTGTGCTCTGCTCGCTAGCGGCCATCACCAACAGTTACCGATCGTCCAGCCGTCTGCTTTCTTTTAACAATCCTGCAACTGCGGACGTGTCCAAAACTGAAGATGCGCGTCGGAATAAACCGTGAGCCTAAAGTCCACTGCAAACAGCAATCGAAAGTCCTTGCTTTTGACGTTAACGCATGATTGCACGATTGAACTCGATCCCCGGAATAAAAGCAACCGCCCTACCGTCGAGCAGTCAGAAGGATCGAATGCCGCTGATCCCGAACAGAAAGCAGAAGAAAAGGCGCCGTGCTCGGTGCCGACTGAAAAGAAGTAAGAAGGAACAGCCTTCCACTCACGAGTGGTGTGTGGAGCGGCAAGCGACAGAAGAGCGGCAATGGAGCGAGGGGCAACGAAAGATGTCGCCGCTGCTCGGAAGGTAGAAGAAACGTGAGCGAACTCTTCGTTGCCGTTTGAATGCGGGGGTCGAGCGAGAACGAAGCTGGAAGCCGAGAATAAAACGCGTGGACACGAATCGACGCTCGCTTTCGGCTCCTCTTTGCATAACCTAAATCGAGTGATGTGCATGAGCAGGAGACGGCCTTGTCGGACAAGCAGTTGCGAAATTAAGGGCTAGTACGTTTACGTCAGACGAGACGAATGTCATGCCCTCCTCCGCCCATTCAAAAGAAAGGCCACCAAACTCCGCGCTGCTGAGAACAACGAGCGACTTGATGCCGTCGGGGATGCTCGCCGCGTCGAGAGCAAAGCCGAAGATCGACGATGCTGCTGCGATCAACGAGCGTGAGCTTGCAGGCAACCGGTTCAACAGTAATGCACAAACAAAACCATCACGGAACCTCCGACACTGAGGCGACAAACAACACAAAAAGAAGATGGCGGTGGATGGGCGAGAACCAACGTGAATGTTGGGGTCGATTCAACGAGCTCTGGTCGGAGAGGGCCCATTGCCAATGCTCGTCTCTGCAAGAGTGATCAATGACGCCCCTCCAGAAAGTAGTGAATGGGAAGAACGATCAACAAACGAGCACGCGGCCAACGACACCGTCGTTCTCTGAAGCAAGCGTATGGAACGGAGACACAAATTGGCGGAATCGCCACAAACATGAACGAAAGAAGCAAAAAAAGAAGAGCGAATACGGCTGTTGGACAAACCAGCAAATCGTATCCGAAAAATGTCCGGAATAAAGTTGCTGTTTAGCCCACTTCAAACGACGTGATCAGCTAGAGTAAGAGCGAGACGATCGGCGAGAAGCCGGGCAGCATGCGAACAAGCCCAGACGGAATACATCTCCGGACGCCCTGAACGTCTTTCAAATAAACGACCCGCTTGCTCGTCGACAATCAAATGGAGTGCTCCTTTGGAGATTGGTTGGCAGAAAGCAACTAAAAGCACTGTTCATTTCGACGGAATAATCGAATGAAACAGAGATCCAAGCGACAAGAAGATTACTTGTAGCCGAAGATCCGCACGGCGAAAGGGAGGAAGCCCACGTCTTGCAGCTTGATACGCTCTCCGGATGCCACCTTCCAAAACTCGGAAAACAAAATCTACGAAATAAATGATCAAGAATCCAGTCGAAACACAAAAAGTGCAAACCTAAACGACCCCTCCACGTCTCTCGGAAGCGACTTGTAAACGGAATAAACCCTTTACTTTTTTAACCCGCAACGCGAACTGAAGAATCAACGATTACCCCTACACCGCCTTCTGTTCACTTCTTCAAGCCGTCGACCACTCTTCGTCCTCCAGTCCGACGGCAACCGATCGCCTTCCAAGGCGGATCCACTCGATGGACGGATGCTTACCGGTGGTTTTTGACCGGCCGCCCCTTTTGCAAAAAGACCATTTTTCTCCGTAGACCCCAATCGCTCGTCTGTTTGCTGCGTTCCTTCTCGCATCGCTTCTCCATCCGTGCTGCTCCTTTCGTCGTTTCTCTCAGCCTTCACCAATCGACGGAAATGGTGAGTCCCGCCGCTCCCCGCCCGCCTTCACTGCGTCCGCTCGTTTCAGTCCGACCAATTGGCGTCCTTTCCGCCGAGTCCTCAACAACCGCCTTCCACTCGCCGGACTCCGCGGCCGCCCGTCGAGCAGCCGACTGGAGGGTTTGGCCGGTGGCTCTTCCGACGAGTGCTCATCTTCCGCTTGTCCGGCCGCTTCTTCTTCTTTCGAGCGGAAAGAAATGCGTGGACGGCCCCCGCAGACGAGCGGGTACTCGCTTCACATTGGCCGTCAACGACTCGCCTACTTCTCAGCCTGCGAACACGCTTTCTGATCACACTATCCATTCGCTATTAAAAACGAAGGTTTACCACATGCTCGTAAACAACGAAGAGATTCTCGCATTGCTCCTGCTGGCTGCCCGGCCCTCCAAAACGCATCTCTTCCTCCTCCAATTGCACCGACTGCACACTGAAAGCAAGAATCTCTTCAATCGAACGATATGCGTAGATGGGTGGAAAGCAAGTGGGACCCGTCCGCCCAAACGATGAGAGGGATGAAGCGGGAGAGAACTCCATGTAGGCAAAAGAAAGAAAGGCGCCGTTTCGTCCGATACACCCGCCCGACGAACTCGAACGACGGCGTTTCGATGAGAAAAAACGAAGGGCCGCTCGATCAGGACTCCGTCTTGCGGCGGCTGAGTATCCGATCAACCATAGTCTTCGCGTACTTGAGCCGCTCGCAGAGCTCAAGCGAGCAGCCCGACTCGACGAGGGCGGCCGGCGCTGCGGGTCGATGGACGTCGCCGCCCGCATGGACGGCGAGACGATCAGCTTCGTGTGGTCCTGCAAACAACCCACTGATTGATTCAATGGAAGGAACTCTCCGGAAAGAAGCCGTCCGTCAGCTGCAGCACGATGGCCACGTCCGTGCGGAACCACTCGCTCGGACACGGGAAGCGGGAGAACTCCTGACCGCCGCGCGGCAGCCGCTCGCCCGCCGATCGCAGGTGTTCGATCATGTACGAGCGGAGCTCCGCGAGCAGCTCGACCTTCTTCTCCAGCGTCTGCGCGTACTCGGCGCCCGTCGCGTCGACGTACTGGAGCCGACTGCAAGCGGGGGGGAGGAGTGGGCAGAACAAGAGGAGAACTCACTCTCCGCTCGGATCAACCAGCAGCTTCGTGTGGTCGTTGAACAGGACGCCCACCGAGTTGTCGCACAGCTGGTCGACGAGGCCGTTCTTCTCCGCGAAGTCCACGCACTCGAGGCGAGGTGCTCGTCCCGCACGTCCACTGCAATCCATCGAGCGATCAGAAAAGCATTCGGGGGACACTCACGCTCGTGAGTCGGCACCTGCTCGTCCTGTCGGCAGAAGAAGGGCGCCAGCTGGTTGGCCGCGTTGTTCAGGTGCTCGGCGATCGGCGTCTCGTCCCCCTCGTTCGCCTTCCGGTTGCTCACGATCATTGACGGGGCGTCCTGCACGACGCGCGACGTCGCCCAGACGAGTCTCCGGCTGAAAGCGAGCGGAACGGCGGCGAGTGAAGGGAGTGGAAGGAGGAACAAACGTCGATCATGACGCCCGAGAGGTTCTCCTGCTTGAAGCGCGGCACGGCCACGAGGCACGAGACGGGCAGCGCGGCGGGCAGGAAACCGCGCGAGAAGACGGTCGGGCGGTCCTCCGGCCGCGGCGCGAGCAGGGCGGCGATCAACTCGTGCGCGTGCTGCCCGATGCGCGTCGGGATCAGGTACTCGTTCCGCCGAATCCTCGCGTACGTTTGCTGCAGCGAGAGCGGCGGAAATCGGAGGGAAGACGGGCGGAAACTCACCTCCAAAAAGAGCGTCTCGGACGGCGGCTTCCCGACGAGCAGCGAGTGGAGGACGCAGCCGATCGCCTACAGGTCCACCCCGAACGAGTGGCCGCTCTTGAGCAGCGGGGGAGTGAGTGGACGAAGGAGTGAACGAACCGATGAGTTGGGCATGCCGCAAAGCGTCCGCCTCTGCTGCCCGTCGCCGATGTTCAGCTGCATGTGGCCGTCAAGGAACAGGAGCTTTAGGTCCCGGTGGGTGAGCTGCCGGCCGTGCAGGTGCTGACAACCGGCCACGAGCTGAAAGCGGCAAGCAAGGCGCTCGCTTGGTGCGTGAAGCAGCGGGTTTCCGGCTCGGTGACCTCTAGACGCCGCCTGTGGAACTCCAGCAGCAAGAGCGAGCGGAAGGCAGCGGAGGGCGGCGAGAGTCCCCGGTTGTCGGCGGCTGTTCGGCGGGTCGAGTGGGCGGCAGCGAAGAGAGGACGAGTGGCCGGAGGAAGGAGCGAGTGGACGGCCGACTGCTCTCCGCTCAAGTTCGTCCATCCACGCGACCAGCAGCCGCCGATCACTCCGGAAAGAACTCGGGAGAGCCGCCGCTCCTTTCCGCCCGCCACTCGCTTCTTCGGGCGACCACTCGGCGGACTGCCGGCCGGAGGGCGCCGGCCACCGGAAAGCGGAGCCTCCCGCCGCTCGCCCGTGGTCGATCTCCTGCCCTCGCTTCTGATCGAAGGGCGGAGCGCCCACCCGAGAGGGAGGCGGGCGGGCGGCCATTCGACTCGCCGCTCGAACGGGAGTGGCGAGCGGCCGGCAGCGAGCGGTTGATTGATGCTGACTTTTGTCTGATGGAACGAGTGTATGAAACGAGCCGTCCGCTGCACGGATCGGGAAGTTTGTTTGTTGGATTAGAGCAAGAGGGAAGGAGGTTGTTTGATGAGTGGGATAGGCGGCATTTTCTATTGTTTGAGAGAAGTTGAATTGCAGAGTTTGTCGGACCTTGAGTAATGAGCGAAAGCTATTTTTTGCAAGTGGCAGTTTACTCCCGTGCTTATTCCGTGCCATATGTTTTGCCACAGCTGGTTGGCACCGATTTTATTTATATTTTCGCTACATTGTCAGCATACCACATGCCGTTTACAAACGCAGCAAGGACGCACCAATTACTGTTCTTCGCTAGCATCCACTGAGCATGTACGAACATCTTCTGTCGGACGCGCGAGTGAAGCTGCCTGCTTTCAACGCCCACGCATTCAGACTTTTCGTCTTTTTTATTCGCTGAACACGCATTAAAAAGCGTATGGTTATTCCGTTCGGGTCCTGACTCCAGTTGATTATTATTTTATTTGATCACACAAATTGACATTGCACGTCGATGTCTGGCCTCGTTCTATTTTACTGCTCTTTCTTCATGGGGCTTAAATCGTAGCAATGATGCAGTCGTTTTGGTTGATATTAAGAGCAGTCGGTGAGGGACCCGCCTAGTGGACGGCTTCAGTTGCGATCGCAAGGGGCACCAGGTTCGACTGATGCTGTTGACGAAAAAGCGGCCGTGTTCTTCGATCCTGCTGCTCGTGTCCACTTCTTTCTTTTCAGGTTGGAAGCTGCAGAAGGCGCACTCCCGAACGGACGGCGCGCAAAGATCGCCGCCTGCCGGCCGGACGCCCGCCGCCCATCGAGCGGCCCCCACGGCGTCCCCGTAGTCCAGTGGGATGGGCGGCGGATGGCGGGCGGGAGTCCCGTTGCCCGGCGGGATCGAAGCCGGCGGTCGAGAGCGGGCGGTCGGCCGTGGAAGACGGCGGAGTGCGCGGATCGGCCGGCGAGTGGCGAGCAGATCCAACCGAAAGAATCGTCCGTGGACGAGCGCGAGAAGGGACGGCGGGCGGACGAGGCGCCGCGGCCACTCGACGCCCGGCTTCCCACCGGTCGAGCGGAAGTCGCGAATTCTCTGCGGATCGATTGGGTTGTTGGGGCTCGCGGAACGGATAATAGATGATTGTTGAAAGAGTCTGTTGGGTGCTGCTTGTCGATAAGGTCGTTCGCTTTTTTCTACGTTAATGCTAGCTTCCAGTGGGTGGGTTGCTTTGCACTTATCGACCGACAAAGCGGGCAGCTACTTTACCACTTAAGTACCTCTTTGGAAGCATATTTTCATATCGAATCCGACATGTCGGTTCGACATGGCGTTGGATTGCTACGGGCAAAAGATTGGTGAGCGCTTGTGGTGCTGCGTTCACAGCAGCTCTTCTCATGCGTGCGTGCAGTTAATTGGAAACACTGTTCACAGTTGGACTGTAACGATTTCTTAAGACAGCATGAAAAGAAAAACACGAAGAAGCCGCAAATTCCGCCTCGTCTAGCTTAACCACGTATTCTTTCGTCGTTCGCAGCAAGCTTCATTGTAACTTTTCGATGAAACGGAGGCAGCCGGCTTTTTATTCCGTGCAATGTGGGTACATATTGAAGTTTGCCATTAGGTCAACCACAACGGTGGAAGGAATGCTTTTTATATCCAACTTTCTATTGCTTTCATGGCCGTGACGTTCATTTTGCGGAGAGACAATAGATCGAGAATCGCTTTTTTCTTATGCCTTGCCGTCCACTTTCTTGCACGTCGGCTGGTTACAGTCGAGTGGTGGCTGGTCGCTTCGTTTGTTCAAGCAGGATGGGCGTTGACAGAGAGATCCACTCAGTTTTTTCTTTCTTATTTTTTTATTCCGCGCATTCGCCGCTTGAATTTGTACTGGCGTAACGCTTAACCGTCTCTACACTATCAGCATTCGCAAAGCGTTCACTCATTAGACGGCGCACGTAGTTTGCAACCCACACGCGTCGTGGCCATTGCACTCATCCTCCGAGTCCTCCCGGCACTCCGTCCACGCGTCCGTTCGTCCTCGCGCGCAACCGGCAGCACCTGACGGCCACTCGTGCTCGTTGACGACCGCCTTCTTTCGGCGGCCGTCGGGCATTCGGGGCGGGATCCCCGCTCGAAGTTGGCGCTCGTGGACGGGCGGGCGGGAGTGCCCGTCTGCCGCCAGTCGGCCGGCCGCTCTCCAGCACGGGCGACCTCCACACTCGCCGTAGAACTGCCCCCTTCCAGTGGAAGGGCGGGGATTGCCGAGACAACTCGCGAGTTGCCCGCTTTTAATTGCGAATGATGTTTGGACGGCCGACTGCACTCAGCTCTGCATTCTTCTATGGGCGGTGTGGTGATTCACTTCTTTTTATTCCGCTGAAGATGATTGCCGTCTCCCCTTTCGTTTTGCGGGTGTTTCAGTTTGTTGTTGACAAAGGGCCGTTAGAAGAATTCCGTGTTCAGGTAAAATTCTAGTGCTGCTTTCTTTGCATTATAGTCGTGGTTTTGTGCATTGCTTTTGTTAAAGCTACCAGAAATCAGAGAAAACTAAACTATCGTCATCAAATCATCAATTGCCTTGAATATCCGTTCAAATCCAGCGAAAAGTCGGCTGCATTTGCCCAAAAATTCGGAGTAAATCCACGCAATCAACGGCAGTCAACCAACGCACGAATAATCGCAGGAAGAACCCGCTTTCTCGCCCGAAACCCGCCGGAAAGCGGGCGAAATCGGCGGGCGGCGAGGCGGCGTCCGGCGGCCGGGCGCGAGCGGCGCGCAAGAGAGCGGGCGGGCGGGCGGGCGGGCGGAGAAAAAAGACGACCGACGCGCCCGAAAGCGGCGAGCGGACGGGGCGATCGGAGGGGCCACCCACCCCCCAGAAGAAGAGGGAAGGCGACCCCAACAGCCGGCCGTCCACTCGGCGCGCAGAGGAGCGGGCCGTGCGGGCGGGCGGCCGGGCGAGCGGAGTGGCCGAAGTCGCCGCTCGCCCCCTGTTTGTGTCGGGCACCTCCACTCCTCGGGGGCCGGAAGGAAGCGAGTGGATGCGGCGGTCGGCGGGCTCCCCCTCGGCGCGTCCATCCGCCGAGCCGACCGGGGGACTCCAAGCGACCGCCCGCACGTTCGCTCGGGCACTCGCGAATTCGACGAGCAGCCGGCGGAGCGGCGAGAGCGGGCGGGCGGAAGCGGCGGCCGGTGGGTCGGCTGCTTCCCGGCTGCCCAACGGCGGCCTCCCCGCTCGCCCCGCTCGCCCCAGACACTCGTGAGACGAGCAGAACGATCGCCGTCTTCCGTCGCCCTCCCAACTGCCGACTGCTCGCTTTCCACGAGAAAGAAGCGAGCATCCGGCGGTCTCGGCGGCCGCCCGACCGCCCGGACGAGCGCCCTCAATCCACGTGCGCCCGCTGCGGTCGTTCGAACCGCCGGCGAGTTTCCGGCGGTTCTTCGCGGCCGCTCGCTCCTCCCGCCGCTCGTCCGGCAGCCGGTCGTGCTCGAGGAAGGCGGGAGATCGACCGTGCAGGGGGTTCTTCGCTCCGTTCACTCGACGAGCAGAAATCCCACCGGAGTCCCCGCTGCCCGCCGCTTCTCGGCCGCTCCCCCTTCTCTCCACTGCCCGAAGTCCGCCCACTTGCGGGCGGCCGCTGCGATCAGACCGACGGGTTCCTCGCCGCCTTCAACGGGCAGCCGCTCGATCCACGGGCAACAGCGAGCAGTCCCGCGGGCGGGCGGCCCGACTGCTCGTCCACTCGCTCCACTCGGCGCTCTTCCGGCCGGCAGTGCGGCGAGCTCCCGCCTTCTCTCCGCCGCCTTCCCGCTCGTTCCGGTCGGTCGATAACGCGTGGACGTCTGCGAGCGTTTCTTTGATCGCTTTGTTGTTTGTTTCGTTCGGGAGGTCCCCGAGCGGCCGCTTTCGAGTCGCCGCGGGCCGCCCGAAGGAAGCCGGCGACCTCCCGCACCTCGTCGAGCCGCACGGCGATCGGCTCGCGTGAAGCCGGCGGGGAGGAGCGGGAGTCGTGGATTGCTTGGCTGTTTGTGATCGTGCAAAGAAAGCAGCGGAGGTGACTGTTGAACCACAGGGTGAGGTGGGGAGCCTCTCGTTCCACATTCGAGTAGTCTCCAGTGCGTTCTACTTACTCGCCTTCTTCCCCGGCCGCTAAAAGAGAACCGCACCGCCCGCTTCTTTGGGCGGCGGCGGTCAAGTCGGGCGGCCGCCGCCGCCACTCGCCGCTTTTTTCTCCCGCCGCCCGCCGCTTTCTGCTGCTTTTCGTTGCGCGTTCGGGCGTCCGACGGCCGGCAGTCGGCGGGCGAGTGGTAGGTTTTTCGTTTCGTTGGTGGAAAACGCAGCTGGATGAGAATTCGAGTGGATGACAGGTGAGTCTATTCTTATCGAGCATTTTGGTCACTATACTTAAAGGAAACCAATACGAAAAAGGAAATGAAACGGGAAAAGCGATCGCGAAGCTAAAAAAGAAGGACGGAATAAAATGCTTTCAATGAATCTTGACCAAAAACGATGATTACTCTTTTTTTGACAAACTCTGCTTTCCGCTTGAGGACATCCTGTAACAAAGTGCTCCTGCATCCTAAATCTGTTTGACAAACAAAATAAAAAGCCGCTGATGCCGTAAACGAAACACATAACGAGTTTGTCCTATACTTGCAGTCAAACTAGAAGTAGCATGCTCCAAACACGCCCTCTAACGAAATTCTCCGTCCGATAACCTCCAAAAACGACAAATAGGAGAACAACCATCTTCCGATCGAAGCAAGCGGCGCCTCTATTCCGCTGCCTTAATCCACAAAGAAGGATTGAAGCAACCCAAAAGCGAAGAGCCCCGTCGAGCGGACTGGAGTGTGGGCGAGCCGACCGGCCGCCGCTCGCCGCCCGCTCTTCTCTGCGTTTCTTCGAACCGCCAACCACTCGCTGCAACGAACGACGCTTTCCTTCTCTGCGTTCAAATGCGACGAGTGAGTGGACTGTGCTGGAGTGGTGTGCGGAGATGCATGGCGAGCGGCCCGTCTTTCGTTCCTCTAACGTAGAAATACTTTCCCTTAACTCTTCGTCAGATACGTTCGGGCTTCGCCGGAATAAACCGCTGATTGAATGCAATGCAAACGTTGCCGACGGGCTGTACTGTGATTTCGATCGCATTTGGATTATCCATGAGACGAGCTACACGCGGAATAATCTTAGGAGTTTGGTATGATCGATTTCAAAAGAAAACACCATGCGTTCAAAGGCTCAGCCTGAAAAACCACTTGTTCCCGCAGTGATCAAAAAAGAAGAAACGAGCAACTCCCAGCCGCGAGTGATGTCCGTTGAAGCGAGTGCAAAGCAGACCGCCGATGAAAGCGGCTGCGCTCGACGAAGACCAGCAAGAAACGCGATGTCCGGCGAACCTCCGTGCAGCGCTAAACAAATGGCCGCTACTCGCTTGTAATCCCCTGGCCTCAGACGTTTTCCAGTGAATCACACCCCCAGTCCTCCCACGAGCAGTGCACTTAAAAAGTTTCCCTGGGGCGACCTCCATCTTTCGACGTCCAGCCGAAGACCCGAGCAACAGTCTGACAGGTGATCGCGCCCTCGATTTCGTCCAGCCACTCGGCGGGCAGCGAGTGGCGAGAGGTGGTCGGCCGACGGGTAGATGGTCGCAGCGGTCGTCTTTGTCGTGGATGAGCGGCGTGGATCATGAAGAAACTGAAGAAACCGAGTTAGCATTTCTTTTGTTGGGAACACGATCACGGAATTTTCTATTAGCTAACGCACTACAAACAACAAAAGTAGAAAAGAACGACCGTCCGCCTCCGAAAGAATCAAATGCCTTCATTCCGCAGACAACAAAGAAAGCTTGAAGCTACCCGGAAGCGGAGAGCCCCGTCGGGCGGACGGAAATGTGGGCGAGCCGCCCGGCCGCCAACCGCCGCCCGCTCTTCTCCGCATTCCTTCGAGTCGCCCATCACTTGCTGCAACGCCCTCTTCCGCTGCTGCTTCGAATGCAACGAGTGAGTGAAGTGGGCTGGACTGCTGAGCAGGGATGGAACAGCCGGGAACGTTTTTCGTTTATAGAGCGTGGTTGAGGACTCAATTGCAGAAAGTCGTCCACCGCGCGGAATAAAACGAATAGTTGTATAAATGCAATACTCGAGGGCAGACAACTATTCGACTTTACGCTTGCCCACACAACGCCAAGCGCCTCTCGGAATAATAAGCGAGCTATTCGATACACTCAACTCTGAAGATTAAGTCGATACACTCCCTAGCGCAGCCGTAAGAAAGACATTTAACACCGCACCGATCGAAAAGAAAAAAGTACGAGCAACTCCTAGCCGCTAGTGATGTACGTTGAAGGGAGTGCAGAGCAAACGGCTAATGAAAGTGGCTGCAGTCGACGAAAACCTTCAAGCATATGCGACGTCAGGCCGAGTTCCGTCCAGCGCCGAGTGAATGGCGACCACTCAATCTCGAGACAACCGAAGATCTGGTACAGAATACCCTTCTCGGTTCTCCCACGAGTAATGCACGAAAACGAAGCTTTTCTTTGCAACTCTCTTCTTTCGACGTCCATTCGAAGACCCGAGCAACAGCCCAACGGGTGATCTCGCCCTCGAGTTCGTTCAACCATTCGACGGGCAGCGAGTGGCGAGAGGTGGACGGCCGGCTGGACTGATAATTGCAGAAATCGTTGTATTCGTATTCGTTCTTGAACAATAAACGGAATAAAATCTATCGCCGTACCGCCCTTTCATCAAGAAACAAATTGTCTCACAACGACTCAAAAAACGAAAAACCAGATAGATCACTTCAACTGAACAAACTACTTAGATTCACGCTAATCAAACAACTGCGCATTGGCTCGCTTCTGCTCGTTCGCTCGCTTCTTTCCCGCCATCCACAAGTGATTGCCCGCTCTCCCGGCTGCCCCTCTCCTGGTTCGTTGCCGCTTTCTTCGATCAGCTTGTGTGTTCGATCCGACGGCTACTCTCTCTCCGCTTTCCTCCCGATCGCCTACTCGCCGGGAGCAGAAAGCGGCAGTCAATCGCGCGAATCCACTGGACTACACCGGCCGACGGACGGGTCGTCCACTCGGCGGGGTCCCCTTCTTCCGCCATTCGAGTGGTGGACGGCCGCTCGTTCTCGTGGGCAGTCGGGAGTGAGCCGAAGAACCCCCCGTCTGTTCGATTCGACCGTTCGGGCGGCTTTTTACTTGCCGTTTCTCTTTTTTCGTCGCTCGCGGGCACTCAGAGAAGGCGAGCGTTTGGTGAAACCATCGACTTCAAGTGGACGGGCTACAGGCGGTGTTATAGGTACGTCGTCCATTTGGGGATCCGATGGATAGTCGACCGTTCTTTTTGTGCCCCGCGTTCACAACAGATTGGCAACCAATAGAACACGGGGTTTTTCGGAACAAGCGCGTTTTACTGACGTATTTGTCTCCGATTTATGGCAGTCATGCATCGGGAGTGTAAGTTATCAGACTATTCGCTTCGAGTTCAAAGGACTACGAAACGCGAAAAGTCGGCTGATTGAGCGGAACGAACGGAAACGAAAGTTGCATTGCATTTTTCTAAGCAGATTTGTCCACACGAGTTACCGTTATCGGTCCGCTTTGTTTGGTTGCCACTAGAATAAGAAGCTTTTGGTCGGTTGGGCCTCCGCATTCTCCGCAAAACAACCGGAACAAAGCGGATTAGGAGCGAGAGAAAAGACGACAAGAAAAGAGCATTTCATTGCAAAACCCTCTTTTTATTCATTCAGACGATCGACTAAACAAACAGAATGTATTTGTGGCCTTTGCTTCTTGTGTTTTTCCCTCCACCTTTAATTGATGCATCTTCTTCTGCCTACCCGTGCATCAATGGCCGGATCATGTTTGTTGTGGACGTGTCTACGGGATTGTCGGCGGAAAATTACCGGGTATATTACTTTCATGACCTATCCTGTTGAATTTGTTTTGCAGAAACAAATGGATTTTCTGTCTTACAACATTTTCACTGACGAATGGACGGATTTATCTCGTTTGACGCTAGTGCAGTACGACCAAACCACTTGGGACATTCCGTTTGAAGACAGTGATTCGGCCGGCGATGTTCGCGACGAACTTAGAAATGCCGACCAGATCACGTTTTCAAATTTGACGCGTGTCTTTGAAACTATCGACCGCTGGCCACACAAAGTAGCGGAAGAAACAGTTCACTGCATCGTTTTCGTCTCTCGCATTGATCAAACGGCAGTGGACGAGAGCCGCCCGTTCGTGCACAACCTACAGCAAAAAAACTACACGCTGACGTTCGTAGCGGTCGGCGCACAACTTGACTCCGCTCTCTTCTCCGAGTTGTCGCCAAACTTAATTCAATGGGACGTCGACCAACAAAACGTACCGGCCGCTTGGTCTTCGCAGTTCCAGACGGCATACGGCTGCTCGGTGGAACGTGAGTGGCCGCTGACAGGTCGTTTGTGATCGAACAAGTTTGCAGCTAGCCGAAAAACGACCGTTGAACCCTGCAGCTGTTCTTCGTTTTCCACTCACTTGTTGACCAAGGAAAGCAGTTCATCTTCGACTTCTTGTCCGTCTTGCACGTGTCCCACCCAAACTCCACTTCCGCCTTCCACCTGCTCACTTTCTTGTTTGTTTGCGAGTAATGAACGTTTTATTATTTGTATTCGTGTTTTAGTCACCCAGACACCAACTCCTTCCGTGCCTTCGTGCCGGAGAACAACGTTCGCGGTGATGCAAGATCGCAGCGGAAACTCGTTAAGCGCAGTGCAATTCTGGGTTTGTCCGTTGAGTACGGAATTTAAGGCGCAAGGATTCCAGGAAAGCGTGGCATTTGTTCAGCGTTCACTTTACCCCCATATTCTTACCACCATAAAGCAGTTCTGGTGGGGCGCCTATGCGAGTGGTGGTTCGGTGTTTGACGGCTTTACCGATGTCACTCCGAGCGATTTTTATATACAACTCGCCGGATACTCGCAAGATAGCGTCGACGCTTATTTGATCAAGTGAGTGCTGATCTGCGATTTTTTCAACGCTTGTCTGTTCAGCGCGTTGAATAACTCCGATCTCCGGCAATCGGTGTGGGTAACAAGTGGTCCTATCACGCTGATCGTTTTCATCTCTCGAATGGACAGCAACGTCGTTGAGGTGTGCAGCCAGGCAGCGGCAGACCTGCGAGCGCAAGGCGTCCGTTTAATTTTACTTGCGCTCAATCCCACTTTGAACGCCGACATGATGGCTACGCTGACTGGAGATCGCAACAAAGTTCAATTTTGGGACCCGCATTGGCAAGCAGAGCCTCGCAACTTTCAACGCTGGTTCGACTATACGGTAGGATGTCCCGTTGAGGTCGGTCGCCAACAATTGTTTTGTCGATGTGTGTCTTTCTTTTCCGATTAGGAATCGTTCGTTCCCTGCGGAGATCAGAACGGACTTCAAATCAACATGTTTTTCGATCTTAGTCGGAAGAGCATCCCGGACGATCAAGCGGAGGTGTGTCTTTTCTCTCCCCACGTGATCTTCGTCTGGCCGTCGTTTGTTTGCAGCGCATAGAGAACTTCTTGACGAGCGAATTTTTCGCCGGATGGACACACCCCGAGAGAATTGTTCTTTATTTTTACTGCACCTTTGCTGGCTGGGATTATTATTCTCCCGATCGTTTCACAAGCTACAAAGACCTTACTTTTACAATACGGCGTCAATACAGCGAGCTACGAGACAGCTGCGAAGAAGGATGGTTTGGAGAGTAAGTTCTGCAACCTTTTCGATGTATTAATTTTCAACGTTGTTTTAGAAGCATTAACGCATTTGCAGCATGGTATAATGTGCTTGACGGCATCAACTACTATCGACAAACATACGTCGCATTTGCCGCCAGTCTGGGCGACTATGACGTTCGATACACTCATCAAGCGTTATCATACTTACGCGGCAATCTCACAATCGTTGCTTTAAACGAAGGAACAAACACAAATGCCACAAAATCAGGCCTGCCAGTCAGCGTGATCGACTGGAGTGACCCGACGAAGAGCGCGCCGGACGACTGGAAGCGGGCGTTCTCGGCGGCATTCGGCTGCAGTGAGTTCCGCCGAGTTGGCCACAATACTCGTCGGATTGCAGCCGGGAGTCCGCCGAGTGAACAATAATTCATTCGAATGTGGCAGCTTTATACTTCAACGCTCTAAACATTCCCCTCTTTTCGATGAATAATTTTCCAATAAAAAAACGCTTTAATTGTGCACGGACATCTTTAATTGTCAACTTTTTAAAACTTTTTTTGTCTTGCTGTGACCGCAAGAATTCGCGCGCAATGAGAGCGGACGGCCGCGACGCCGTCCGCTTCTTCCGCCGTTCCGACCACTCGCCGTCCCCCGTACAATAGGCGGCTTCTTTTCGCTGTTTCTTCAATCCTTTACCCCACATCCGTCAAACCACACGCTTCTCGGCAGCCCATTCCCGGCCGCTAGACGCGTATCGAAGGCTGAAGGCTCAACCGCGATCTAATTCAAATAAACTCCGCTTGCTACTCGTCTTTGGCCACTTTCTACGGTCAGAATGCCCGCCTCGCATCGACGGGCGGGATCGCGCGACCTCCCGCCCGCTCTTCTCCGCTCGCGTCCACGACTTCGGCGCGTCCCTCCGCTCGTCCTCCTCGTCGCCGATCCCCTTGAGAGCGCCGATCGCCCGCTTTCTTCCGCTCGTGTTCGGCGGGCGGAGTTCGAGTGAGTGGGCGGCCGCCTCTCGTGCCCGAATCGACCGCCCGCTCCCACTCGCCGTCTCGATCGACGCGGACGTCCCGCCGCCCACTCGTCGACGAACGAGCGGGAGAGCGGGCGGATGGGCGACGAGTATCCGCGGGAGGAAACGGCGGACGGCGAGTGGGAGGAGAAACTGGAAGGGGGGAACTCGACGGCGTTCGGGCGGCCGCCAGACGGTAGTTCCGGCCGCTCGTTGCGGGCGGCGAGCGGCGGCGGAAGGCGCGAGTGGGTGGGCGGGCGGCCGAAAGAAAGCGAGTGGATCGCCGCCTCGCCCACGTCTCCAAGGTCAACGTCCCTTTATCGCGAGCACTCACTAGAGGAGGGGAGTGAGTGAGCGGTCGGGGCCGCTCTCCGTTCACTCCTCAACTGATGGCAGGACGGAAAGAACCGGCCGCCACTCCCCTTTTTCGGTCGGAGCGAGTGGACATGGCGAGTCGGTCGTTGCCCCAGTCGACTGTTGGACGCCCGAATGGGTGGGCAGCGGCAGAAGCGATGAGAAGCGGGTAAACGGCCGACTTGTCCGTGTTCGTGCAAAGACGCGTGGAATTTCTTGCTGGCATGCATCGATGTGCACGGGCTGGTCTTTTCGTTGCCGGTGTGAACTGGGCAAAAGTTTATTCCGTCGGGTATTTTCTTATCCGTTTGCAGCGATCCCATTCGTAACCGCATGAAAGCACTCGCGCCAGCTTTTGTCGTGTACGAGGAGCACGGTGGTAGTTTCTGTAGGATGACGATTGGAAACGGGTTTCTAGACCGCAAGTGCATCTTGTTGTTATCGTTTCTTTCTGCGGTCCGTTTTTGTCGTTCTATTGGTTTATTCCGCCCTCGTCGTTTGTGGAATCGTAGATTCATGCGTTTGCAATTACCGCACACTTCGCTGCGACCTTTGGATAAAGGCGCACGACTTTGTCTGCTGCAACGAAACGGCGTCATTTTTTGCTGCTCGTTTAATAGCGTTAACTCACGGACAGAAATGCGAGTTGTTTACGGGGTTAATTCCGTCTTCTCCCGACTGCGTGTGATTGCTACGTTGACGAGTGAAGGCAAATCTCGGTTCATTTGAGCAAATGGGCAGTTAAAGCGGCGTTCTTTCAAGCAGAGGCCGAATTTTCGCCGATGATCGCTGGAAAGCTACCGGCGGCCTCCTCTCACTCGCCGTCTTGTTCGAACGACGGCAAGGGGTTGGACAAAAAAGAACGAAGCCGGTTGTTCGTTTTCGATGGGCGATGACTGACGGCAATTTATTCCGACGCAGAATGTGTGAGAGAGTGTGTTTGTTGTGTAAACAGTAATTGCTGAAAGAAATGAGCGGTTGGTAAGCTAAAATTCGTTGGATGTTAAACGGACGACGCAGTTGTTTTATTCCGTGGGTTGCAGTTTTTGTAAGTCGACTAATCATATCGACCTTGCAATTTATCGAGTTTCAAAGCGGCAGCAAGCAATTTGATAAAAGGTAAACCAATCTTTCTCCACCGAATCTTCCTTCTTTTCGACCGTCCATCCACTCGGCGTCCAATCCGACTGTAATCCACCAAAACTCACTTTAATTTCATCCATCCACCCGCTCCAACCGCCTGAAATCCAGCCATAAATTCGCGTCCTCACACGCCGGCCGTCGATTCACGAACGACGGCGAAAAGAACTCACTTTTTGGGCCGAAAATCGGCGCCGGTCGCCGCGAGTCGGCGGGCGGCTGGCTTTCTCGCTCGCTTTTTCGTTCGCTTCCCGCCGGCCGCCGCGAGTGAGTGGGCGCGGAGAACTCGCCGCTCGGCCGGTCGGAGTGGCGGGCGGGAGTGGGCGGTCGAGTAGTTCGCGTCTCCGCCGGCTGCTCGTGGCGGCGGCGGGGGCGTGCGGCCGGCTATCGGTCGAAGTGGCGGGCAGAAAACAGAATTCTTTACTCTTTTGATCAATTCAAAAAGCGCAGATCGTCGTTTCTTTGGTGGTCCGTTCAGGCGCCTTGCAGAGAAAAAAATCGAAGCGTTGCTCGCGCATGTCCTCGCGGTCACCGGTTGTGTGCACCCTCTGGTTCGTTGCATTCGGACAAGCAGAGGACGCGGCGTGGGCGACCAGCCGCTCATTCGGACTCTACTTGCCGACTTTCCAACGCTCCGATCCATTCACTCGCCCGTTGCTTCTCAAACAAGATGGAAGATTCGAGCGTGGCTGTTCATGCATGCCGCTTTCTAGCTCCTCCTCTTCTTGAAGCACCGCTGATCGCAGTACTAGACGATCGTTTCGTTTACTTTTCCGCCATTGATGTGGACAGCAAGCACATGATTTTGGTGTTCGATTTGTTTCGCGAAGTACAACAGTGAGAGAAAGTCCTTTAAAATTGCAGCCACATTCGTTTAGTTGTTTGCGACCGGTCAGAGAAGATTCATTACCAGCGAAAGTGCGGGCGATTCAAATCCTTGATCGAAACACTTTGCTCATGTTCAGTGGCACTGATTTCGGCTTCTGTACTAGAACAATTTACTTACTCGAATAACTGCATCTTTTAGACGACCGCGGTGACCCGCACACCTGGTGGAATCTCTTCGACTTAAATTTCGAAATGGACACGTACTCGCCGCTCTACTCACAGCCTTTCATACTCCACGGATTACGGGTGGGAAACGTGCACGAACTGGACAACTCGCTTTTCTTGATTCACAGCGTCTTCAATTATGCCAGTGTTCACGAACTGGTTTGGTCGGAAGCGAGAGCTGAATTGCGACTTCTGCCGCCACTTCGATGGGGCGGGGTCCGCCAGAGGATTAACAGCATTCACTTCTTTGACGATAAGTTCTGGTCATTTGATAAAGATGATCTTACTTCCGTGTGGTGCTACGATGTGGTCACGCGTGAGAACGAGACGACAAGATTGTCTGCGACATCCCAGATGAAGGAACTGAGAAACTGGGTTAGTTGTATGCATCTATGGAACTATAATAATCACCTTTGTTCAGCTTCTTAAAGATGTGAGCTTGGGAAAAGCGGGCCGACTTCACGCCCTTTTCCTCTCTCCGTACAAACCGCGAGCGAAACGACTGTTTCTTACCGCCGTTCTCGACCTCCGTCAGCTTCAATGGAACGTGATCATGTGTTCGGAAAGAGACGCGTACTTAATGTACGTACGAGAGACCATTCGTACCGAGCACCAGCTGGTTTTCGAACTGCAAGCGAGCGAGTGGAGCAATGAAGACAAAGAATTGCTCATCCGCCGCATTCCGTTGAGGTCTGGCGTCTTTATTTTGTCTTTAAGCATTACTCCTTCCTCGTTTCAGGCGCCCGGACCGCTTGCATCACTTGGCGTTGATCAACAGTCGCCCACATCTTCATTGCCTTGTCTTTGATCGATTCGCGCGCAGAGTTTGGGATCGAAGCTACCAATAGTCCGCCACTTTTTTGTGACTCTTTTACAATAATAAGTTCGTTTTTTACAGTGTGTTCTCAAATAAATTTGCTGCTCTTGGAAGTTACTCATGGTTGCAACTACCGTTTGATAGTCCGTGCTGGTCTAAAACCTAGTGGTCACCGGAGTGGCGGGCAGAGAGCGGCCGGTCGTCCGTCCACCCGCCGCCCACGAATTCGGCCGCCCGCCCCAACGAACAAACGGCCGCTCTCCGCTTCGATCGCGGGCATTCGGCGAGTGTGTCCGCAGGCGGCGGGCGATCGGAAGGCCGCTGGGCGGGAGGAGCGGCATGTGGCGGCCGGCTCTTCGCGAAAACGTTAGTTATTCGACTATCCAACAGCAGGGATGTCATCAAAAACAACTCATTTCGTCTTTCTCATGCAACAAAAGAGTTTATTGGAAGAAGTCGACAACAGTCCGATGGAATCAGTCGCTTCACTCCCAGATTCGATCGGCGAAGTGGTCGAAGGCGCGGCGAGGAAGGACTGGGCGACTGTTGATCAAGGCCAAGTGCCGCAAGCTGTCCGGTCGTCTGAAATAAGAACGAGAAACAACTGACTCCGTGAACGACGACTAACCTCAACGGAAAACGTCGAATGCTCAGTTGGTTTTCGTGTTTACTTCGCGACCATCGTCGATCGATAAGAAGCTGATGATCAGTGCGAAGGTTGGCTTTTACCCAAGGCATCGCACGTTGCGGCAATGGTGAGTGCATCACAACATTCCATCGAAGAAAACGGAGGTCGAGAACTGCAGTCAGGAGTCGCTGCGGAGATTTGGTGTAGGAGATGAACGCAAAGTGCAGATTGTGTTCCCTCGCCACAGTCATGTGATGGAAGGCCTGAAATCGAAACGAGCAGCGTGGAATCGAACCTTATAACACGTACCCATTGCCTCGCGTCCGCCATCTCGGCCGGCCAACTCAACGGCAGACTCTGCGTCCTCTGACCGTCAATGCCGCGATAATACACGAAATCACAGACCTTTTCTTTGCAGAAAACCCAGAACTTTTCGTCCCAAAAGTGAATTCTGCTCATCGAAGCGATCGCAACGTCCGTTCTTTCGATCGCGTGCACGAGTCGCAAATTGGCGTTTGAGTGGGTCAATTCGAAAACAGCCGCACCGCTGGGCTTCTTGTTGATCAGAAGCAAGGAGTCGTCCAGCATGTGCACGTCTTGCACACGCACATCTCTCAATTCTTGGGAACGATGATGAAGCGGCGTGTACGTGAAGCCATCCGCATTCAATCGAAGGACGTTCCAGCGAGTGACAAGTCCAAAGTAAATCACGTCTAGAATACACATTTCGATTGGCGCACACGCAAGACTGGGCGTTATTTGGAAGGTCTTCCCAGCCACCTAACACAAGCACCGTGTTTTGATTCACAACCTCGATCGCGACGACTTCCTGATCCAAATCGAGGGAAGAAATGGGCCGGTAGCGACTGAAAAAATAAGAATCGCTAGATTGACCGACGTTTACTAACCGTTGCGTTTCCCGAAACAAATCCAAAACAAAGATTTCATTACGATATTGTGGGATCAATCCCATGATGTAAACAAAGCGGTCGTCAAACATTTTAATCGTAAATTCACTAAAAACTGGAAGTGCTGGAAAGCGACTGGGCTGCCCAACTGAATCGTTCATTTCGGCTGTGGAAATAAGAACAAGTAGGTAAAGCGACCAGTGGAATGCCGCGTTCGACTGACCGGCCGGCTCACAAGTGGCGCCCACTGCCGACTCCCCTGCCCGCCGCCCCGCTCGTCGGTCCACTCGTAGATGACCGCGAGAAATCCGGCCCGCAGTCCGCGAAGCCGACGGACCGCAACGGCGATCGAGCGGGCGGTCAGCGGCCCCTGTTCGCCTCTCCGCACCCTCAGCCGTCCGCCACTGCCGACTGCTCGCCGTCCGGCCGGCCGCCCGCTTTCGTTCGTCCCGCCGCTCAATCCTTCTGGCGGTCGCCCGCCGGCCGCCCCCTCACGAGTTCGAGGGCACGTGCGGTCGATTAGAAGGCGGCTTCCCGCCGATTCTCCCGCCTTCCGCCAACCGGCGGGACTGCCGGCCGTTCGCTGCGGGCGGGATGAGCCGCCGGTTCGTCTTCGAGCGAGTCCTCCGTCTCCTTCCTCGCCCAATCCTCCGCCCACTCCACTGCGCCACCGAGCCGCCGGCCACTCGCCGCTCCTCCCGCCCACTCGCCGTCTTCACTGCCGGCCGTCGGAGGGCGACGAGCGGGACGGCCACTCGCCGCTCGGCGGCAGCAACCGGACGCCCGCCGCTTCTTCGGCGCCGGCCGCCCCGTCCACGACCACTCGGCCGATCGGACGGCCGGCGGGCACTCCGAAGAGACGAGCGCCTCGCTCCCAGTCGACTTCCACCCGGGCGTTCCCCCGCTCTCCTCTACAGAAGGCGCCATTCACTCGAGCAACTCACGGAACTCCCCCACCGACTCGCGTCGATTTCTTTCGTTCGTTTCGGCTCGTCCACTCGAACTCCCGCCTTCTGCTTTCGGCTCCTCGATCCACCCGCCGCCGGTGGGCTCGAGCGGTAGAGAAAGCGGAGGGGAGGAGCGGCGAGTGTCCGCTTCTCTCGTCTAGTGGGGGGACGAGCGGGGAGTGCCGGCCGCTGCTTCCTCTCGTCCACTCCTCCGTTCGGCCCCGACCGACCGCGCTGCCGGCCGGCGCGGGCGACGAGCGGGAGGCGCCGATCGAAGTCGAGCGGCCGCCCGTTGCCCCAGAATGGGCCTTCAGTTGCTGCCGTGTTGTTGAACGGAAAAACGAGCACTCGGATCGAAGCCGTTCGAGGAGGAAGCGGGAGTGGCCGGCGCCCCGATGGCCGAGTGGAGATTCGCGCGGAACTCGCCGCCGCCCACTTGTTGCTGCCGGTCGGCGGTCTTCTCCGAGCGACCCGGCCGGCAGCAGCGAGTGGACTCGGGGCGGAGATCTCCGCTTCGATCGACGGCGGCGATAGGGAGCGGCCGGCTTCTTCCCACTTCTTTCGAGACGGGAGCGTCGAGCGGTCGCTGCAGCAATCTGCGGGCGGCGGTGTGCCCGCGAGCCGCCGAGTCCGTCCGCCCGCTCGTCTTCTTTCGCTCCACTTGCAGACTCCGAGCGAGGCGACTCGTGGGCGCCCTCCTGCTCCTCACTCCTCCCCGCGCTCTCCGCCCGCCCTCTCGCGAGTGCGCGCGCCCGCCGACCGGCCGGCCGCCGCTCTCCGCCGCCACTCGCGCGACGCGGCGGGCAGCGGCGGGCGCGTTCGGGCGGCCTCCTCGCCGCTCTCCCCTCCGAATTCGACTCCGCTCGTTTGCAGGCGGCGGACGTACCGAATGGAGCCGCCGATCGGGCGTGCTGGACGGCCGACTGGCGGGATTGCGGATGGAGCTCCGGGGAAATGGTCGTTTCGAGTGGATTCGGTGGGATTTGGTGGAGAACGCGTTTGGTTTGCACCTTTCAATATTATTTTGTGCTGTGAACGAGTTTAGAACATTTCGATGATAAAGCAAAGAGGTCTGAAACCGATATCGACTGATCACCGACCATCTCAACAAATTATCACGGAATAACGTAGCCCAAAGTCAAAACTCGAATTCGCGTTGAAGGATCGTATCCAGTGAAGAACAAGCAAAGAAAGAGCCGAAGACTTATTTTTGATCGCAGTGCTTGAATGACTGCTGAACGTTCGATCCAAACCGACTGCTTCCAACCGTCGATCGCGTCGCTGCAACGAAAGGCCATCATGCACGACTTTCACTTCCAAGCAAACACTGGTCCACTCCAATTTTCGTTTTTGATTCCGGAATTCCCTCCTCTTCATCGCCCCCCAAGTGCAATTAAAAAGAAGTCGATTGCCCAGAATGCCGTTTTTCCCGAAACTGGACAGATCTCGTGAGAAGAAGAGGCGGTAGTGGCTCGTCCGGCACGCGGTCGGACTTCCCGTCGGGTTGGCGCCGCGTGCTGGTTCGACCCCCGCCCCGCTCGACGATCGACCCTCGCCGCGGGCGACGGACTTCCGGCTGGTCGTGTTGCCAAGCGGCGGCTGCGTCGACTTCCGAATTCCGTCTCGTTCAAGAATCGAATGCAACGAAAGACAAAGCGAATTGGTCCGATTGCTCGAATTCTTGAAGGTTAAGCGTCGCGTCCGAAAACACAAAGAGACTCATCTTGCTTCGAATACTTTTCCCGGAATAAATGTCTTGCTCACTGACATCTCAAGCGTGATCTCGCCATCCTCCATGGTTATTGCAAAATATGAAGAACTGATTGGTCGGTTGGCAGAAACAACGGGAGCTCTGCTTGTTCTCCCAGCTTTGCTCGGACAGTCGTTTGAGTCTCGCTACGTGGACCGTCTTCTATGCTGAGACCAGCTAAAACAATGTCACGTTTTTGCGACACTCGGGATCCTTTGCAGTTTGAAGCTTATTTTAACGAACACATCCACATGCTTGTCGATTCGTGGAGCGCAATAAACGACGCTCAACGCGGTCAATCCGACAGCAAAGAAATAGCGATCTTCCGATCAACGTCCGAAAGAACCCGCCGATCACCCAACCCGTTCACAGCAACCGCTTCGATTCGCCTACATTCGAACGACCAACAGACCAACCACCAAACAGCCGGCCGACTAAAAGACGACCACCTTCTTCTCCATCTAACCCGCACTTGGCGACCGCCCTGTCCAACCCGTTGGTGGCCGAGTGGATCGAAAGCGGCGGGGAGAGCGGAGTGACCGAACGGCAGCAATCGAGGGCGGGAGACCTCCGTTCATCCACTCCCCGCGTTCCCCTCTTTCAAGACCGCTCGTCCTCGAGCATTCGATTGAGCAGAAGAGTGATGCCTGTTCGAATCGAAAGCATTCCGAGCACGAAGCAACGACCAAAGCGGGTCGTGGACGCGTGTTTCGATCACCACAGACGGCGGCCGTTTGATTCCCGTCGGAAGCGGCTGTTTGCACGCGCCGTCCGCTCTCTCGTTCGTCCATTCGACCGCTTGGATCCTCCCGCTGCTCTCCGCTCAACATCACGACGATCGAGCGGCCTCCCGCGTCCTGCCGGTCGGTCGGCCCCGCCGCGCTCTCGACCGCCCGCTCGGCCGCCCGCCGGCTTCGAGTCGTCCGGCTGCTCGTTCGACTGCGGGCAGGAAGCAGTCGTGTGCGCCCGGCGATCCCCCTCATCCGATCGGGCGACTCCCTCCCGCTCGCCCGGAATTCACGAGCGGCGAGTGAAAGCGGCGGCCGGCAGGTGGACGAGCGGCGAGTGGACGGACGAGAGCAAGGGGAGGGGCCGTTGGACGGGTAGAAAGCGGAAGCTTCTTCGTTTCACCGTCTTGGCAACAATCCACACGATTTCTGCCCGCTCGCCCACTTACAGAGCGCTCTTCGGCGGCCGCCCGCCGCTCGCGGGTCCGCCGGCCGGCCGGACGGAACTCGCGGCCGATCGACCGCCTTCTTCTCACTCCTCAACGATCCCGCCCGACCGCCCGCCGGAGTGGTCGAGCGGTGGGCGACGGCGCTGACTGGACGAGCGGCTCGTCGGATTGCTCCACACAACTCGACGCCGCCTTCCGAACGGCCCGCTCGCCGGCCGGGAAGCGGAAGACGCCGCTCGACGGGCGGCTTGCGGCGCGCGAGGACGCGGACGAGCCGCCGGTCGCCCACTCCGCGAACCGCTCGGTTGGACCGACCGGTGGATGGGGGGCGGACGCCCGACAATCGAGCGGCGTCGTTTCCAGTCGACCGCTTCAGAAGTCTGCACTCAGCCATGCGGAGGAGGACACACTTCAACCAATGGGTTGCCCGTTTGGTCTCCGTTGTGTTCACCTCTCGTTCAGCTGCGAACAACTCGACTACAAACGAGTGAACGATCCGAACGAACGAGAGCGACAGTCGGTAGAAGGCGGTGGAGCCGGAAGAACCGGGGCTCTTCTTTGCTCCCCGTTCCGCCCGCCTTCTTCCCGCTGAGTCGAACCCTCCACTCGGCGGGCGGGGTGCTCGTGGCCGGGTGGCTTTCCGGTTGGACTTCTCGCGCCCGCCGTCTTCCGGTCGTCGAACGAAGGCGGCGGTTCGTGGAGGCCGCGGGGATTCCAGTGCACTCGCCGCCGCCCGCTCGCCGGCGAACTCGGCGGGGCGACCGCCACCGAGACGGCGGGCGGCCGGCGGACTCGCGGCGAGTGGCGGCGGGCGGCGCGTCAAGTCGGACGGCCGTCTTGACCGCCGCCGCCGCTCGCCGCGTGGCCGCTTTCTGCTCTTGAAATTGAGATTCTTTGGGTGACTTCCGTTAATTGTATTTGTTGGTTGGGCGATATGTTTGTTCGATAATTCAGCTGCAATTATTGGAATTTATTGATGTGTTTAGGAGTTAAATAGTGCCTGCTGTACGCTTTCCCGCGGAATAATTGAACAGTCATTCGTGGAACCGCCGTTCGAGAGAATTCGTGAGTTCTGCTGCCCCTCCCTCCACTCATTCCTGCCGCCACTCTTCTTTCAGCCCGTTCGTTGGTGGAGGGACGTGGATGGACGGGGATTCGAGTGGAAGACGGTCGGTTGAAGCTTTTTGCATTTTGTTTGGTTGCCACTCCGTTTAGATGTTGAACGAAAAGAAATGGCCGAAACAAAAAATTATACGAAACGTGAGGCAATCATTTGACAACTTGAGATTCGAAAATCGTCCTTACGGAATTATTCTTATTTAACGTCACGTGATTGACAAAGAAGAATTGAATGTGCGAGTTAAAGTGTTCGGAGAAAAGCGAGCAGCCAGCCACGAGTTATTTCCTCGAAAGGAAGCGAATAATGGACTCGACTCGTCGTCGAAAAGGAAATCAGACTTTTCTGCAAACTGCAGGGCCGAAAATCAATGCGCTCGAACAGTTGAAACGTAATAATCACCTGCTAAACCTCAATCAACTCAAGATTTGTAATCTTCCCTGTTTACCGCCATCTGCCACCAATCCTTTCTAGCGATCAATCGTCCAATCAACAGAAGACGAGCACTTGGCGTCGTCTCAAAACATTCTTATTGCAACAAGTGACGAAATGAATGCCGCCTTCGATTTCCAACACCTTCTTGTGTGAGAGCGTATCGTTTACTGCTGCCAGCCGAGGGGCATACTTCTCGACTCTGCGGGCTTTTCCATCTACCATTGCCTGCTGCTCGCTTGCATTTAGGTAACTGAAAACCAAAATAGGCATCAGTGGACGAAGACGTCGCAGGATTGAACGGCACTTCCATCAAACATAGGCGGGATTGACGGAACGGCTCGCAAGCATGTCCGAACATTACCTAGTTTAAAAAGAATAGGTAGACCTCGCTAATTCACACGAAAAAGCGGCAAATCCATGATGTAGAACGCGCATTTAACTGCCCCAAAAAGACCTAAAAGAACAATTGTGAAACCGATGAATTAATTGCCAGAAAGGAGGAAAGTACAAGCACGGGAAAGCGAGATCGCGGAATTAGACCTTCCCAACGAACGTACTAATCGAATGAACCGAAAGGTGGGAGTCGACCGGCCGCGCGTCGAAGGAATCTGTGCTCTGCTCGCTAGCGGCCATCACCAACAGTTACCGATCGTCCAGCCGTCTGCTTTCTTTTAACAATCCTGCAACTGCGGACGTGTTCAAAACTGAAGATGCGCGTCGGAATAAACCGTGAGCCTGAAATCCACTGCAAACAGCAATCGAAAGTCCTGGCTTTCACCGTCAACTTTAGAAACACAGAACACTCTTCAAATTCCAGCGGAATAAAGACAACCGCCCTGCCGTGGAGCAGTCAGAAGAATTGAATGCCGCCCATCTCGAACAGAAACCAGAAGAAAGACCGCCGTGTTCGGTGCGGACTGCAAAGGAGGAGGAACGAACGGCCTTCCATTCACGAGTGGTGTGTGGAGCTGCGGGCAACAGAAGAGCGGCAATGAAGGGAGGGGCAGCGAGAGAAGTCGCTGCTGCTTGAAAGGTAGAAGAAGCGTGAGCGGACTCATCGTTACCTTTTAAATGTGGGAGTCAAACGAACACGGAAGCTGAAAGCAGAACGAAGGGCGTGAACACGAGTCGGCAATTGCTAGTGGCACTCTTTGCACTGCCTGAATCGAGTGATAATGCCTGTTGCGGTCTTTATAAGCGACAGAAACCAAATACATTAAACCCGATGTCTGAAATCAAACACGCGTCTTCGGCACTCCGCAACCATCGATGTTCCGCATTGCATGATCCTTACACTGCCATGATGCCGGAATATAAGCAACAACGCGTTTCTGTACGATCGAGGAATGAATGTCGTGCCCTCCTCCCCGCATCCAAAAGAATCAAACGAACCGACGATCGTAAAGAGTAAACGAAAGCTCAAGCTTCACTACGAGTAGCAAACGAAACAGTTTTATTTGCTTTCGCTATGACAAACCTCTCAACGAATATGAAGGCTGGGCGGAATTTCCCCAAGTTGAGTGGACGAACGAGACAGAAAGAAGATGACAGTGGATGGGCGAGAACCAACGTGAATGTTGGGGTCGATTCAACGAGCTCTGGTCGGAGAGGGCCCATTGCCAATGCTCGTCTCTGCAAGAGTGATCGACGACGCCCCTCCAGCAAACAGTGAATGGAACGAACGGGCAGCGTTCGGGCAGGCAGCCAACGCCTTTGTCAATCTCTAAAACAATGAGGGAAATCTGCAAATCGAATTGGCGGAATTGCAACCGACATGAACGAATAGCTACAAAAGAACAGCGAATACGGCCGTCGAAGCAAACAACTACACGTTTACACAATGCAGCTTTGCCGGAATAAAGCGTTGGCTCTGTCCACTTCCAAAGACGTGATCAGCTGAAGCAAGAGCGAAACGATCGTCGAGAAGCCGAGCAGCAAACGAACGGGCGTCAAAGGAATCGATATCCAGACACTCTGTACGGCATTCGAATAAACGACCCGCTTGCTCGTGGACAATCAAGACAAAGTGCTCTCTTTGGGCAGGGGGTGGCAGCAAAGCAGGATAATAGAAACGATGCGCTACGATTACATAGCAAGAAAGCACCACGGAATAACCGAGTGAAATGAGGGCTATAGGACGAGCAGGTTTCTTCGTAGCCGACGATTCGCAAGGAGAAAATCAGTAAAGTCACTCCTTGCAGCTCGAAAAAAGCGAGCGAGAATCATTGCTGTTCATCGGAACGCTCTCTAAAGGTTATCTTGTGCGAACAATTTGAAGAGACAAAGTTTCCGGAATAAACGGTCAAGAATCCATCGTCAAAACACGAAATAGAACACACAACTATAAGATCTCACTTTTTCACTCGACAACGATTTTGCCGTAGCGGAATAAACCGTCCATTCCTGTGATCAGCGGAGGCGTAAAAAAGAACCACCGGTTACCCATCCACCGCCTTCTGTTCACTTCTTCAAGCGAGCGGCCACTCCTCCTCCTTCAGTCCGACGGCAATCGATCGTCTGCTGAAGCGAGTCCACTGCACGGGCGAACGCATTCCGATCCGGTTGACTTTTCAGCAGCCCGGTCGTTCTTCTCCGACTTCTCGTTCTCACTCGTTTGTTTCATTGTACTCCTTTCTCCCACACAAGCATGCACCTCTCGTCGATCCTCTCCGCCTTCTCCGACCGACTCGTGTGCCTGACGCGAACGGTGAGTCCCGCCGCCCTCTGTCCGCCTTTAGCCCGGCCGCTCGTTTCAGGCCGCTCGGTTGGCGTCCCCTCCGCCAAGTCGTCCACTGCCGCCGTCCACGCGCCGGCAGCAGAAGGCGGCAATCACTCGCCGAATCCACTGGACTACGGCGGCCGACGGGCGGCTCGTCCACTCGACGGCGAGATGCGAGGACTGCAGCCCCCGGTGGACGAAGGGCGGGCATGAAACGAGTCGAATAAACCGCCCAGTGCGTGGGGGCGAGTGGGCGAAAGAAGCCGCGTGTTGTGGGGCGTTCTTCTTTGCAGTCCGCCGCTCCGTCAACTCCGCTCGTTCGTCCCACTCCTTCGGCTGGAAGATCCTTCTCTCCGTCACTAATCGTCCGTCTTTTGTTGAATAAACCGTTGACTTCTCGTTCCGCTGGATCCTCACTCGACCCCAACGAGCGGAAAGCGATGAGCCGCCGGCCCTGCTCGTCGATCCTCCCCTCCAAATCGGACGCCCATCCGCCGCCTCTCGTCTCGATCCGCCCGGCAGCTCGCCGTCGTCTTCCGCCGCCTCGATTCCCGCGACGACTCGTCCCCGCCGCTCGCCCGCCGTCACTCGCGCTCTCCGGCGCCCAACCGGCCGCCGTCTCGCCCGTCCGCCTTTTGTCGACTTCCGCCTCGTGCACTCGAGCGGGGCGGCGGGCGAGAAGTGAACGGAAGAAAGCGGCCGGCGTTCTCTCGATCGCCGGACGGGGCGACTGCGGAGGGCTGCGAGAGTCCCCGGTCGTCGGCGGCTGTTCGGCGGAGCGAGTGGGCGGCAGCGAAGAGCGGACGAGTGGCCGGAGGAAGGAGCGAGTGGGCGGTCGACTGCTCTCCGCTTCCCCGCACCGCTCGCCTTCGTCCATCCACGCACTCGCCGATCACTCCGGAAAGAACCCGCGAGAGCCGCCGCTCCTCTCCGCCCACCACTCGCTTCTTCGGGCGGCCACTCGGCGGACGGCCGGCCGGAGGGCGCCGGCCACCGGAAAGCGGAGACTCCCGCCGCTCGCCCGTGGTCGATCCCCTCCTCTCACTTCTGATCGAAAGGCGGAGCGCCCACTGCGTAAGAGGAGGGCGGGCGGCCATTGGACTCGCCGTTCGAACGGGAGTGGCGGGCGGCCGGCAGCGAAGGCTTGATTGATGCTGGCTTTTGTCTGATGGATCGAGTCGTCTGGTGCACGAGACGAGAGTCGGCTTGCTGGAGTGTTGATCAAGAAGGGCGTCGTTATAGTAAGTGCAAACGGGACGTTGCTTGGTCGATTGATGAGGGTTGGATCGCAGAAGAGATTCCGGGCGACAAACAATGAGATTTAAGGGTCTTTATCCCGTGTTGCTGCCTAATCGAAACACTCTTTCTGTCGTTTTCATCGTTTCTACGAGCATTCAGCAAACAGGCCGGCCGAGTAAAAGGCGTTCGGTTTCGATCGGGCGTTGGCAATTGATTCGACCGCCGCTGTTGGTGAGAAGGTCGCCGAGTTCTTCGATCTTGCCGCTCGTGTTCACTTCTTTCTTTTCAGGTTGGAAGCTCCAGGGGTCGCACTCCCGAAAGAACGGGGCGCGAAGACCGCCGACTGCCGGCCGGACGCCCGCCGCCCGTCAAGCGGCCCCCACGGCGTCCGCGTAGTCCAGTGGGATGGGCGGCGGATTGCGAGGCGGGAGTCCCGTTGGCTGTGGGGATCGAAGCCGGCGGTCGAGAGCGGGCGGTCGACCGTGGAAGACGGCGCAGTGGGCGGATCGTCCGGCGAGTTGGCGAGTGGCGGGCGGCTCCAAAAGAAAGAAGTGCCCGTGGACGAGGGCGCGAGTGAACGGCGGGTGGACGGGGCGGTGCGGCCACTCGTTCGCTGTCTGGTTTCCTACCGGTCGGCAGAATCGCGAGTTCTCGACGGGCCGCAGTGGTCTTTGTTACGTTGTTGGTGCTTGACGGGAGAAATGTTTAAAAACCGCGTGAAACAGTTTCGTTGATGCTATTGGTTTGCGGACAGTTGTACAGGTCGTTCGATTCTTTTGCGTTTGTGTTTGCTTCTTGTGATCGGATTCGTTTGCACCGGATGGTCGACAGATTAGAAAGTTATTCCGCGTAGTGTCGCTGTATCAAAGAGCAATGCTTCGTTTAGGATTCGGCTCGTCAGTTCGGAACGTAAAGCCTACAAGCGAGCAGACAACTCGGGCGTGCTTGCGATCGTTCGTCAGTGCAACTCTTTTGATCAAAGGTGAGAGTTGTTAATAAGAACCGTCCTGTGCTGGACTCCGATTGTTTTTTCCATTTACGAAACGAAATACACAATAGAAAACGGAGATTCCGCCGGGTTGTCGCGAACAGTACTTCTAAACGATCAATGGTGTCTTGACTGAAAGACAAAAACAATATCCACCGCTTCTTTGTCGCTCTCCGCACACTCTCCTCGCTCCTGTTCGAGGTTGCGCGCAGCCGGCGCCGCTGGACGGCGACTCGTGCTCGTGGACGATCGCCTTCTTTCGGCGGCCGTCGGGCATTCGGGGCGGGATTCCCGCTCGAAAGGGGCGTTCGTGGACGGGCGGGCGGGAGTGCCCGTCTGCCGCCAGTCGGCCGCCTGCTCTCCAGCACGGGCGACCTCCACCCTCGCCAGGGGACTGCCCCTCCCCGTGGAACGGACGGGAATCCACGAAACGACTCGCGAGTTGCCCGCCTCGAATGGCGAGTGGGTGTCGAGCGGTCGACTGCACTCATCTCCACGTTCTTCGATGGGCGTTGAGTGGATCCATTCTTTTCTTGCAAGTGACGAGGGTGTTGACGGAGTTGGTTTATTCCGTAGACACACGCCGTTCGGTTTCCCGAAGATGCGAACGATAGTCAGATTGATGCGGGATTGGTGCGAACGGAACACACAGCAATAACATTGGCATCACTTGTGATTATTAAAGGTAAACTTGCATGCAACGCCGTTTGCTCTTTGTTATTGAACGTTTTTATTCCGTGATGCCGACAACTAACTATTCGACGTCCTGTTTTACTTGTTTTTACACAAACATTTCGAGTGATAATGATTAATTATTTTGCACACCCGTGTTCTTGATTCTCATATCCGTTTAGGTTGATTAAATATTTATTTCAATACATTATTGTGTCCAACGGCAAGTAAAAACAAAGACAACCAACCTTTCGTCTCCCAATTGCAAATCTCCTCGCACATCCGTACAATCCAACGCAAATCGAGCGCGCAGTTGACTCGAATTCGTCGTAAGTTCACGCAATCGACGTCCGTCGATCAACGCACGAATAATCGCAAAAAGAACCCACGTTCTCGCCCGAAACACGCCGACGGGCGAAATCGGCGGGCGGCGACACAGCGGGACGAACGCGCCAGGCCATAGTTGCCAAATTTCCAGTTGGGACTTTTCCAACGTGCTTCTTGAGGAGGAGATAATCCCAATTTCCGAACGATCTGAGCATTGGCGACGGATAACCTCAGTTTCATTGGATTCGCCAAATTTTTCTCTATCCGCTGGTACCCCACACGACCTACGTGACCGCCTTTGGGCGACATTCTGCGTTTCGAGGTGAGTTTCCGACCATCGTGATCAAGGTTTTTGCGCCGTTCCTCGGTTTGGGCTATAGGATTGGAATTTCTTCATATACGTTTTGTTCGTCGTTGAAATGCGCATCTTTCGAACCCACTGGCTAGTTTCAAAGTAGCACGGGTGAAGAGAAAGCAGCAGAAACGTGTGATGAAAATCTTTCTCTTCAGGTCTTCGATGGATAGACGCTGTGCGGGGCAACGGACGGTCGTGATACGAGCGAAGCGTCTCCAAAGGCAACAGACGCTCGAGAACACCGTGGAAGCGGGACTGTCGAAAGCGGACGTTGCCGAAGCGGCAGTCGACGTACAAGTCAGTTTTCGCTTGTTCTTGAAGTAGAACGATTGTAAACGACTTCTCTCTCGACCTTCTTCTTCAGCACTCGACGGCCACACCCGCCGCCCCTCAACGACGACAAATGGGGCAGGAAGGGGACGCACGGAGCAGAACGATTGACTCGCTGCGCGTCCTGATGTTCCCGACCTTTGAAGGCGCCTCGGCGGCCTTCTATTTGTTGCCCGAGCAGTTCGGACGGGCAGAAATGGAAGAATCGGTGCCGTTCGACTTTTTCCAGTCAATTATCGACACTCGGCGCGTGCGTTACCGCTTTCCAGAGTGCTCCTTATTTCCGGTTCTGTCGTTTACAACCCAACGGTGTTTGCATTTGTTTTGAAGCTCTTTCTACGTCCACTCCAATGGTGGCACTTCCACGCTTCGAAAGTCGGGGTTTTGGCATCGAAAGTGCCACCTGCAGCGTCTCGAGTGGAAAGTTTCGACCGCTCGGCTGCCCCCGTGCATTTCGTGGCATGGCGCAGCAGCAGTGGAGTTCGTCCCCCTGTGCGGCGAGGCGGCGGCGTCCGGCGGCCGGGCGCGAGCGGCGCGCAAGAGAGCGGGCGGGCGGGCGGGCGGAGAAAAAAGACGGCCGACGCGCCCGAAAGCGGCGAGCGGACGGGGCGATCGGAGGGGCCGCCCACTCGCCGCCCGCCCGCAAGAAGAGAGAAGGCGACCTCAACAGCCGGCCGTCCACTCGACGCGCAGAGCAGCGGGCCGTGCGGGCGGGGGGCCGGACGAGTGGGTGAAGTGGTCAAATACGGCGACGGACAGGAGGAATAGCAGTTTGCGCTTTGCAGACGAGCAACAACAGACATAACGCATTGCCGTTTCTCCCAGCGTGCAAGAATCAGCAGGCGAGTACGAGTCTTGCTTACTTTGTTAGAACGAAGCCTGCAACCAAGCGAGTTATCAAGCAAACAACGTAGCAATGCGGCGACGACCATTTTATTGCATGCAAACCAACGGCAAATGCAACATACCTGCCCGATACGCCCTTTGAACGAGAAACAAAGCGTCTCGCAGTAAAGTTCGTGTTTGCAACGCGTCGGCCGCTCATCTTTGTGTGTTGGAATGCCTTAATTCTTTTTTGTTTGTTTTGCGGTCTTATCAGCAAGCGGACCGCAAAACGCGGCCAAGTGGGTTACCGTAAATTATTTTTTGCGGCTATGCAGAAAGAGTTTAGCACTTTATTGACTATTCGTCTTTTTTATTTGTTTTGCTGTGCTTGATTTACTGATGTTTTTAATTGTAAAAAATCCTGCTAACTAGGAAGAAACGGCTACCCAGTGTATTTACCCACGATCTAGTTTACAGTTTAAGATTGAATACGAGCTGGGTTTTTTGTTCGATGCCGAGATTGAGAGGAAAATTCCGCTATATCGAAGGGTCTGCATGCCAGCTGCCCGAAGAATACGAGGAAGTGCAACGACTTGACGAAGGCGGGCAAGCGATCGTTTAGTGAGTAGCGGCACACGTTCATTTTCGCATGTGTTTGCAGCGCCGCTCGATGGGGCCAATGGAACAACGTAGCCATTAAGCGGCACAAACGTCCGTTCCAAGACGTAAAAACCGCTGAGAACGCATACAGAGAGCTATTTCTCATGCAATCAATATCCCACAGACATGTATGTAAATAGTTCGTTAGTTGTGTACTTGTCGCCTAGATTGCTGAGTTACACGATGCATTTACTCCAGCCGAATCACTTCTCGAGTTCAACGATTTTTACATGGTGGCATCTTTTTCGGGGAGAACTTTGGAAACGTTGTTGCGGACTCGAGAAGCATCTGACCTTTCTACTACTAGCGTCATCATGCGTGGTATACTTGACGCTCTTGCCTACTTGCACGAGCACAACATCATTCATCGCGTACTCGCCACAAGCGAAGTTTGAAAAACATAACGCTTGTTTAGGATTTGCACCCAAAAAACATTCTTGCAAATACGTCTCTCGACATAAAACTGATTGATTTCGGTCTTTCGACCGAAGATGCGAGTGAATCGATGAACGTGAAGAACCTCACGACTTATGTGACCGCCCAATTCTACCGTGCGCCCGAAGTAATTCGTGGAGATAGGTACACAAAAAGCGGTAAGTCAGCAAATAAAGCGGTCTATCCGCCTGCCCCTTTGTAGTTGACGTCTGGGCGGCCGGCTGTATTATGTACAAGCTTCTCAAAGGCGAGTGTCTTTTTGATGGCGATACCGAAGAGGATATTTTGCGCAAGCACAAAGAGCTGTTTGGTTGGTCATTACGTAGGACTTCAAATTGATGTGGATGCAGGTCACAAGAACAAAGCAAAAACTACCGTTGAAGCGCTTCTGTCGGATGAAGGAGTTAATACGATCGAAACAGGTGGGTGTTTCATTACACTACCGCTCCCTTACTATTTCATTTCATAGCGACCACACGTGCGCAAATGGAATGCATTCTTTTACGTTTTACTTTCAGTAATATCGGTTCGGGATTTGTTTCTTCGAATGATGGCTTTTGAGCCAAACAATCGGATCGCCGCTGTTGACGCGTACAATCACCCATTCATCGATGGTCCACCCACAGAGCACAATTACGTACCCCAGAAACTCTCGTACATCCTCGGCGATGCACTCATAGACCATCCGGATGAGTGGAAGAAATTGCTATTTGATTATCTGAGACCACGGGCGGGACGAAGGCTCGACGAGTGGATTTTGGCGCGTTTTCCTATTCCACCTACCAGTGCGTGGATCCCATCATTTCGTTCAAAATGTCGGAAAGGTGGTTCAAACACATGTTCTTTTATTTCGCTGAATTGTTCAGAATGCAACACCCTTGAAGAGAAGCCACATGCGCTCTCTTACACGCAGTGCGCCTTCCGGCCGTTCAACAAAGAGAAACTGGTCGTTCGCGTGCTCTTGGCCGACTACCGTAAAGCAGTGCAGACGATCGACCAAACGACTTACGACGAGAATTCTCCGCAAGAACGCTACGAGAAATACGTCGATCTTATCTACTCGACCGATTTGGATTTCGCGGAACGCTACGAGCAATACGCAAGGGACATTCAACAGCTGATGCAAGAAAACTCAAGCTTGCCGCTGCTCATCATTGACGACTCCGATCTGCGGGGTTGGTCGTGGTTATATGTGTGTAGCTCACCGTTTATTCGTTTTGTAAGGCTAGTTTTAGAAAGGACACAAGTACTGGGACGTCTTTCCCTATCATGCGCAACAGTTTGCGGCCCGTTTACACAGTTTTATTGAAGCGCTCAATCGTGTTGGCGTTAAAAACTACGAATTGCATTTTGCGCGGATGACCTTTTATCGCGATTTTGGGGCTACGAGCTCCGAGGTTTGTTACAATTTTTCTAATTAAAATGTGTCTTTAGGCATCTTTGAAAGGCCTAATTGGTGTTTTTGAAGGCACGGTAAAAAGCCTGCCGTTTTTGTTGACGTTTGCTGTGATTGCGGACATAAAGTATGTGTGCGATAAAAACGCGACCATAGCGGACTCGGGTATGTGGACTGGTCGGATCGAAAACCTCACCGTCTTTTCAGTGATGGAGTGCAAGCTTTGGCAGACTGAATGCACAATAATCGTTTGTAAGTGGGTATTTAAAATCACGTGTCGTCAAAGGTATCTAGGCCCCAAAGATGTCCTTAAGGCTCACAGGAAAACGGAAGAAACGGTAAAAGAAATATTACGACTACAAAGAATCCGACACAAAACGAACGGAAAAGTAAATCATATTTTTACCTCGTCAACAAGACGTTTAATCTTTTGCGATGGCGAAAGAATCCCATTTGAAACTTCTGCAGCGCAAGGTTGAACAAAGCTTCTTAAAGACTGCGACAACGGCGAGCGGCTGTTCGAAAATCGGACGCGCCGTTTCTTCACCCAACGTGCTGACCGGGGACACTATGGCCAATCTGCGTGAAAACTCTCCGTTGGCAAGAGATCATCGTTACAGTAAGGACTATCAGTTGTTTTGTTTATTTGAGTGCGTTTACTTCAGAAGCCTTTGTTTCAATGCCGAACCTTTACGCAACTTGCAGTTTAAATCGTAATTGTCCGTCCGCCGTTTTACAAAATTCCGCCACTTTTGTGGACTCTCCGCAAAAATTGCTCGATAGTGCTAGTAGAGTCGTCAACGGGAACGAAGTACTACCCCCGAACGCGGCGGTGGGAACTTCAAAAAAAGGGAAAGAAATCGCCGTACCCTCGCTCGGCCTCTACGAAGAGCTTCTGAGAGCGATTATAGGTGGGTAACAGTTGTTTTTTTTATCTTCTACTCCTGTGTTTGCAGAAAGTGAGGGAGTCAAAGACGTCATTCTCGCCGCAGCATTGGCTCTTCTGCAGCAAGTATACCTAGACTCAATGAAACGGCCCCAATCCGAATGATATTCCTAACATAAATCCTCGATTCCTATTCGGTTCATAAGAATTACGCAAAATCATACTTTTTGTAGTTTTATAAACGGTTCGTAAAACCATGCTTGCTTGACCTGCTTGTATTTGCTTTGTCATTTGCAAGGAAGATGCAAACAACGACGCGAATCGAGCGGCGTCTCCACCGCAAACAGTGAAGGGATCGGCGTCTGCGGGATCGCAGACGGCTCTTCGTGGATAGAGAAGAGGGTTTATTCACGTTCGGGCTCAGTACAAGACGGGAGGGACGGAGAGCGACCGGCGGGGAGCGGGCGGGTAGGCCAGACTGCGGGAGGACGCGGCGGGCGGCAGGACGCCGGGGGAGTAAAGGAACAGAGTGCCTACCGATTGAACAGAGCGGGGAGGACGGAGTTATTCGGAGAGGGAACGGGGGAAAGGAGGCGGAGTACCATTACGGGGACCGTACAAACAGGACACTCGTGAATCGAGCAAAACGATCGCCGTCTTCCGCCGCCCTCCCAACTGCCGACTGCTCGCTTTCCACGAGAAAGAAGCGAGCAGCCGGCGGTCTCGGCGGCCGCCCGACCGCCCGGACGAGCGCCCTCAATCCACGTGCGCCCGCTGCGGTCGTTCGAACCGCCGGCGAGTTTCCGGCGGTTCTTCGCGGCCACTCGCTCCGCCCGCCGCTCGTCCGGCCGCCGGTCGTGCTCGAGGAAGGCGGGCGATCGGCCGGGCAGGGGGTTCTTCCCTCCGTTCACTCGACGAGCAGAAATCCCACCGGAGTCCCCGCTGCCCGCCGCTCTCCGGCCGCTCCCCCTTCTCTCCACTGCCCGAAGTCCGCCCACTTGCGCGCGGCCGCTGCGAGCAGACCGACGGACTTCTCGCCGCCTTCAACGGGCGGCCGCTCGATCCACGGGCAACAACGAGCAGTCCCGCGGGCGGGCCGCCCGACTGCTCGTCCACTCGCTCCACTCGGCGCTCTTCCGGCCGGCAGTGCGGGGAGCTCCCGCCTTCTCGCCGCCGCCTTCCCGCTCGTTCCGGTCGGTCGATCACGCGTGGACGTCTTCGAGCACTTCTTTGATCGCTTTGTTTCGGTCGGGAGATCCCCGAGGGGGCGGCCGCTTTCGAGTCGCCGCGGGCCGCCCGAAGGAAGCCGCCGACCTCCCGCACCTCGTCGAGCCGCACGGCGACGGCTCGCGTGAAGCCGGCGGGGAGGAGCGGGGAGTCGGCAAGGACGTGCTTGTTTGTGATGGCGTGGAGGCCTCTGTTGAGACACTTGGAGGAGTAATGAGTAGTGGAGAGCACCTCGTTCCATCTTCAAGTTGTCTCCTGTACGTTCTCCCCTCTCGCCGACCTCAAGCACGAGAAAAAAAGAACCGCCAGACGGCCTCCCCACAGCTCGCTCGTTTCGGGTGGCGGCGGTCAAGTCGGGCGGCCGCCGTCGCCGCTCGCCGCTTTCTGCTGCTTTTCGTCGCGCGTTCGGGCGCCCGACGGCCGGCAGTCGGCGGGCGGGTGCTTGCTTTTTGTTGGTGGATGGATGCGGATGGATGGAGGTTGGTTTGCTTTTGTGAATTGTTTTGGCCGTTGCTGGGTTAAAAACGAAAACAGAACGAATGAAATAATTGCAGAACGCCTCGGATAACAAAACATCATGAAAACTGAGCCAGGTGGCAGAAAAAGAACGACTACACGTAGCAAGGGAATGAGCATGAAAATCACATCTGACGGGTATCGGGGCCGCGGAATAAAACGCCGCTTTAATCCTCAACAAAACTATTGACGAACTCGTCTTTTTTGTGTTATAGATAGATGAATCCAGCGATAAATCGCCAGAAGACAACGAAATTCGACGTACAACAACGTCCAGAGAACAACAAAAAAGAAAATGACGGTTATTTGCTTCCGAACGAGTCGAGCTACGCATGCAATCCACAGTCGCTGCCCACAAAGAAGAACCAAAGCGACCCGAAAGCGAAGAGTCCCGTCGCGCGGACTGGAGTGTGGGCAAACCGACCGGCCGCCGCACGCCGCCCGCTCTCCTCCGCGTTTACGCGAGCCTCCCATCACTCGGTGCAACGAACGACGCCCTCCTCCGCGGCAGTTTCGAGTGCAACGGTTGACTGAACGGGTAGGTGGGCGGTGACAAAAACGAGCAGGCATGTTTTCCGTCCATCAACCGTCACTAGTTAAACACGCGGAATAAAAATGCTTGTTGAATAAAATGCAGCGCTCATCGAGAGGCAGTGTTTTAATCCCCATCACGCTTGCTTGCAGCACAAAACAATTTGAAGCGGAATATAAACCGCGTGGTTCAATCTAACGAGCAAAAGAGCTGAAATCGACGAAGTCCCAACCGCCGCCAAAAAAAAATCCTATTAACTTTCGCAGTAGTCGAAAAAGAAAAGACGAGCAATTCATAGCCGCGAGTGATGCCGGTCGACGTGGGTGCAGAGCAGACCGCCGATGAAAGCGGCTGCGGTTGACGAAGACTTGCAAGAAATGGGACGTCAGGGTGAACTGTGGTGCAAGGTTACGCGAATAGACGCCACTCGCTTTCAATCCGGTGGATGACCACCGCGATTTCACATGTGAAAAGTCTCCTAACAGGTGAACGAATTCAAACATATTCACGACACAAGACGGCAATCAAATTAATGGCGATGATAGCAGTCCAATACTGCCTAAAGTGAGGCTTTACAGAATTATCTGCCGAAAAAAGCCGTTTAGACTCAGAAAGAAACAACCTGTCGAGCACGTTCACTTTGCGTCAACTCATTACTGTGCTTGCAGCGAAATAACCGCCCTAGTTCTCCCACAAGCATTGCCCGTGAAAGAAGCTTTCCCCGTTCAATCCTCTCCTCTTGAAGTCTAGCCGAAAAACCGTGCAACAGTCCAACGGGTGATTGCGCCCTTAAGTTCTTCCAACCACTCGACGGGCAGTGAGTGGCGAGAGGTGGACGGCCGACTGGATTTATGGCCGCAGTGCTTGTTTCTTGTGTGGATGAGCGGCGATACCCGAATGAGAACCGCAAGCTGCCAAAATCACAAAACCGTTAGTTTTTAGCGGCCAGGCCGCAGAGAAGCAATAGAGCAACATGCGGAATAACACGTGATTGTTGACGTGCTTGCGACGACGGGTCAATGTCAGATCGTAACCATCAAACAAATCCGCACTCGTTAGTTGCACTCCCGTCATCGCCAAGAAATTGTCCGCCTTCCCCTGCTGCTCCTCGCGTTGTTCCTCGCCGCCTTCTTCGATCTACTCATGTGTTCGACGCCCAACGGCCACTATCTCCGCTCTTCTCCCGCCCGCCTGCACGCGGCAGCAGAAGGCGGCAATCGATCGCCGCTTCTACTGGACTACGGCGGGCGACGGGCGGGTCGTCCACTCGGCGGGGATCCCCTTGTTCCGCCATTCGAGTGGTGGGCAGCCGCTCGCTCTCGTGGGCAGTCGGGAGTGAGCGGAAGAACCGTCCGTTCGGTTCGACCGTTCGGTTCGTTGCGGGAGTGGCCGCCGGGCGGTCGGCTGGCGGCTTGTCGGCGGGCCGCTCGACGAAAGCGGGCGAGTGGCGGCGACCGTCGAAAGGCGCCGAGTGGACGGCGAGTGGACGAGCGGCCGCCGCCGTCGACCGCCGAGAGCGGCGGCGATCCCAACGGTCGGGCGCCGCGAAGAAGCCGGCCGATCGATCGAAACCGAGCGCTCGTTCGATTGCGTGTTGTGGGGCGTTCTTCCCGCAGTCCGCCGCTCCGTCCACTCCGCCCGCCCGCTTCCTCGCCGCCCTCCTCGCTGGACTCGCCGCCCGGCCGCCCGCTCGGCAGTCGGCGCGCGGATCCGCTGAACAGCGGCGGCCGGGCGGCTCGTCGCCCCGCTCGTGTTCTCCCGACCGCTCGGACGCCCGCTCGCCGCCCGCTTTCTGCCGACTCCTCCGTTCAACCGACGACTCCCGGCCGGTCGGCGGAGGGGCGAACGAAAGCCCGCCGGCCGGGCGTGTTTCGAGGCGGGCGTACACTCCGCCCGCCGCCCGCCTTCTTCTCCGTTCGGCCGAGTGGGCGGGCGAGCGGTCGGGCGCGTGCGGGACGCGGCGGAGAGGAGCGGCGAGCGGCGGGCGGATTTCCCGCACCGAGCGGCCGGCGGTCTCGCGGGCAGTCGGGGCGGCGGGCGGCTCGAGTGCGCGCGGAGGGGCGGCGGAGTGCGCACTGCGGAACACGCGGGCGGCGGTCGATCGAAGCAAACGGAGCCCCCCGACCAGCCGCTCTCCTCGGGCACTCGTCTCTCCGACCGCCCGTCCACTCGTTTCTGCCCGCTGATTCGTGTGTTCGCGCCCCGACCGGCAGTCTCCAGTGGGCAGTCGAAAGGCCGCCCACCTCCGCGTGGTGTGTCGCCCGCTCCCTGCCGCCCGACCGGCGGGATCTCCTGCTCGTGGGCCGCCTTGATCAAGCGGCCCTCTTTTGTTGTGCCCGCCCGCCGGAGTGCTCGCGGTCCTCATTGCGCATTGCGGGAACACGCGGGCGGGCGGGCGGGCGGCTGGGCGGCTGGGCGGCGGGCGCGTTCATTCGTGCGGCAGCCACGAGTTCGGCGGTCGGCCTTCTTTTCGCTCGGGTTGCTGTGGAACGCGGTCGGCGGCAAAATGGAGAATTCGGGCGTCTACCAACCGCGTTCGAATGTGAAATCCAAAACGTCGTTTTCTGCATATCCGGTCGTTGATCGTAAGTCGCCAGAGAAGCAGCGAGAGCCTTACAACGAGTACTTTGTGAAGGTAACCGTTTCTGCTACTTGCATTTTTATTCTTTGCTTGCAGAGCTACACGTGTGTACGACCTTCACCGAACGGCCGCTACGCATACGTGTTCGAAGAAACCCCGCGCATTTTTGTTCTCGACTTACTTCGCAACACCCAAATGTGAGTATGACTTCTCCGTTCAACGCATTGTACACCAATTGTGTGATTGTTTTCAGCGTTTTCAATTTTGCGGGTTCTCATCGAATGAACGTCGAGAATTTTGTGCTCGTAAATTCAACTACGATCATCGCGAGAACATCGTCCGCTTTGTGGTTGTTGCGGTTAGACGCCAAAAGCGCGACGTTTGAGCGCACGGTACTCGAGCACTTAAGGGGATCATCCAACGCTTACGTGATCACGGCCATTGAAGGAACCAATGTCGAAGTCAAACGAGCGGTGCTTCAACGGGCATCAACCAACCGACTTCGATTCGTTCACGTGAACGTTGACGAGGGTCGTTTGGAAGTAGTCTGGAACGAGTGGTCACCGCACGCGAATCTTTCATACGGTTTCGGCGAAAACCCGCGATTGCTGTACGGACTCCCGACCTATCGATTAGAAATGGACCGCTTGTACGTGTTTGACTTTGAAGAGCAGGAGTGGAGCACTGCCCAGTTGACTGGCGATTGTGGCGAAGAGGTGAGGAATTGTTGACCGGATATTGCATTACGATTTGTTATTGCAGTTATATTTCCACCCGGCTTCTTGGTCATACAAACACGCGTACACCTGCAGCTCCGATAGCACGTTTAAACGCTTCGTCTCCAGCTGCAATCTGGAGAGACGCGTATGGAAGAAGCTGCCTTTTGCAATCGACGGCATCGTGCAAATCTTCCCGATCGTGGACAAGGAGACAGGAGAAGACAACCAACTGTTGATGTTCAGCAAAAACGAATACAGCAAAAGACAAAAGGTTTACCGCCTGCTCTTCAAGTGAGTCCTCTCCGCCACCTCAAACAACCCGCCTCGTTTCAGCACGCCCGACTCGCTCCTCCGTCTTGCGGTGGACGCCCTCCGCAAGAGCCGGCTGGACGTGGACGGGCCGACGGGCTTCCACGGGCTCATGAGCAGCGAGTGCGGCCGGAAGATCCTCCCCTCCGTCTACCCCAACATGACGCCCATCCCCCGCCTCTGATCCTCCGAATAAACTCCTGCCTCGAACAAAAGCGAGGGCATCCAATAGGGAGCAGAAGGCGGGCGCGACGGCCGGGGATCGTTGGGCGGTCTTCCCCCGAATGAGTGGGCGGTCGATCGGCCGGCAGTCGGGAGAGCGGCGGGCAGGACGGGCGATCGGCGGGCGGGAAGACGCGCCCGCCGACCGGCCGCTTCGATCGGCCGAGTGGCCGGAAGGCGGCCGTCCTCTCGGTTCGTCGCTCGAGGCGGCGGGGGCGAGTGAGTGGGCGGACGAGCGGCCGGTGGGGAGTGTTCACGAGTTGGAGGGCGGTTGGGCGGCTTTGCACCTCCCCCCAGCTCGATCAGGGGATTCACGGCGTTCTGCCGGCCCATCGGCAGATTCCGCCCGCTCCTCTCCGCCCACTCGTGGACACCCGCCGTCGCTCCTCTCCGCGCAATGCCCGCCTCGAATCGACGGACGGGATCGCGCGACCTCCCGCCCGCTCTTCTCCGCTCGCGTCCACGACTTCGGCGCGTCTCGCCGCTCGTCCTCCTCGTCGCCGATCCCCTTGAGAGCGCCGATCGCCCGCTTTCTTCCGCTCGTGTTCGGCGGGCGGAGTTCGAGTGAGTGGGCGGCCGCCTCTCGTGCCCGAATCGACCGCCCGCTCCCACTCGCCGTCTCGATCGACGCGGACGTCCCGCCGCCCACTCGTCGACGAACGAGCGGGAGAGCGGGCGGATGGGCGACGAGTATCCGCGGGAGGAAACGGCGGACGGCGAGTGGGAGGAGAAACTGGAAGGGGGGAACTCGACGGCGTTCGGGCGGCCGCCAGACGGTAGTTCCGGCCGCTCGTTGCGGGCGGCGAGCGGCGGCGGAAGGCGCGAGTGGGTGGGCGGGCGGCCGAAAGAAAGCGAGTGGATCGCCGCCTCGCCCACGTCTCCAAGGTCAACGTCCCTTTATCGCGAGCACTCACTAGAGGAGGGGAGTGAGTGAGCGGTCGGGGCCGCTCTCCGTTCACTCCTCAACTGAAGGCAGAACGGAAAGAACCGGCCGCCACTCCCCTTTTTCGGTCGGAGCGAGTGGACATGGCGAGTCGGTCGTTGCCCCAGTCGACTGTTGGACGCCCGAATGGGTGGGCAGCGGCAGAAGCGATGAGAAGCGGGTAAACGGCCGACTTGTCCGTGTTCGTGCAAAGACGCGTGGAATTTCTTGCTGGCATGCATCGATGTGCACGGGCTGGTCTTTTCGTTGCCGGTGTGAACTGGGCAAAAGTTTATTCCGTCGGGTATTTTCTTATCCGTTTGCAGCGATCCCATTCGTAACCGCATGAAAGCACTCGCGCCAGCTTTTGTCGTGTACGAGGAGCACGGTGGTAGTTTCTGTAGGATGACGATTGGAAACGGGTTTCTAGACCGCAAGTGCATCTTGTTGTTATCGTTTCTTTCTGCGGTCCGTTTTTGTCGTTCTATTGGTTTATTCCGCCCTCGTCGTTTGTGGAATCGTAGATTCATGCGTTTGCAATTACCGCACACTTCGCTGCGACCTTTGGATAAAGGCGCACGACTTTGTCTGCTGCAACGAAACGGCGTCATTTTTTGCTGCTCGTTTAATAGCGTTAACTCACGGACAGAAATGCGAGTTGTTTACGGGGTTAATTCCGTCTTCTCCCGACTGCGTGTGATTGCTACGTTGACGAGTGAAGGCAAATCTCGGTTCATTTGAGCAAATGGGCAGTTAAAGCGGCGTTCTTTCAAGCAGAGGCCGAATTTTCGCCGATGATCGCTGGAAAGCTACCGGCGGCCTCCTCTCACTCGCCGTCTTGTTCGAACGACGGCAAGGGGTTGGACAAAAAAGAACGAAGCCGGTTGTTCGTTTTCGATGGGCGATGACTGACGGCAATTTATTCCGACGCAGAATGTGTGAGAGAGTGTGTTTGTTGTGTAAACAGTAATTGCTGAAAGAAATGAGCGGTTGGTAAGCTAAAATTCGTTGGATGTTAAACGGACGACGCAGTTGTTTTATTCCGTGGGTTGCAGTTTTTGTAAGTCGACTAATCATATCGACCTTGCAATTTATCGAGTTTCAAAGCGGCAGCAAGCAATTTGATAAAAGGTAAACCAATCTTTCTCCACCGAATCTTCCTTCTTTTCGACCGTCCATCCACTCGGCGTCCAATCCGACTGTAATCCACCAAAACTCACTTTAATTTCATCCATCCACCCGCTCCAACCGCCTGAAATCCAGCCATAAATTCGCGTCCTCACACGCCGGCCGTCGATTCACGAACGACGGCGAAAAGAACTCACTTTTTGGGCCGAAAATCGGCGCCGGTCGCCGCGAGTCGGCGGGCGGCTGGCTTTCTCGCTCGCTTTTTCGTTCGCTTCCCGCCGGCCGCCGCGAGTGAGTGGGCGCGGAGAACTCGCCGCTCGGCCGGTCGGAGTGGCGGGCGGGAGTGGGCGGTCGAGTAGTTCGCGTCTCCGCCGGCTGCTCGTGGCGGCGGCGGGGGCGTGCGGCCGGCTATCGGTCGAAGTGGCGGGCAGAAAACAGAATTCTTTACTCTTTTGATCAATTCAAAAAGCGCAGATCGTCGTTTCTTTGGTGGTCCGTTCAGGCGCCTTGCAGAGAAAAAAATCGAAGCGTTGCTCGCGCATGTCCTCGCGGTCACCGGTTGTGTGCACCCTCTGGTTCGTTGCATTCGGACAAGCAGAGGACGCGGCGTGGGCGACCAGCCGCTCATTCGGACTCTACTTGCCGACTTTCCAACGCTCCGATCCATTCACTCGCCCGTTGCTTCTCAAACAAGATGGAAGATTCGAGCGTGGCTGTTCATGCATGCCGCTTTCTAGCTCCTCCTCTTCTTGAAGCACCGCTGATCGCAGTACTAGACGATCGTTTCGTTTACTTTTCCGCCATTGATGTGGACAGCAAGCACATGATTTTGGTGTTCGATTTGTTTCGCGAAGTACAACAGTGAGAGAAAGTCCTTTAAAATTGCAGCCACATTCGTTTAGTTGTTTGCGACCGGTCAGAGAAGATTCATTACCAGCGAAAGTGCGGGCGATTCAAATCCTTGATCGAAACACTTTGCTCATGTTCAGTGGCACTGATTTCGGCTTCTGTACTAGAACAATTTACTTACTCGAATAACTGCATCTTTTAGACGACCGCGGTGACCCGCACACCTGGTGGAATCTCTTCGACTTAAATTTCGAAATGGACACGTACTCGCCGCTCTACTCACAGCCTTTCATACTCCACGGATTACGGGTGGGAAACGTGCACGAACTGGACAACTCGCTTTTCTTGATTCACAGCGTCTTCAATTATGCCAGTGTTCACGAACTGGTTTGGTCGGAAGCGAGAGCTGAATTGCGACTTCTGCCGCCACTTCGATGGGGCGGGGTCCGCCAGAGGATTAACAGCATTCACTTCTTTGACGATAAGTTCTGGTCATTTGATAAAGATGATCTTACTTCCGTGTGGTGCTACGATGTGGTCACGCGTGAGAACGAGACGACAAGATTGTCTGCGACATCCCAGATGAAGGAACTGAGAAACTGGGTTAGTTGTATGCATCTATGGAACTATAATAATCACCTTTGTTCAGCTTCTTAAAGATGTGAGCTTGGGAAAAGCGGGCCGACTTCACGCCCTTTTCCTCTCTCCGTACAAACCGCGAGCGAAACGACTGTTTCTTACCGCCGTTCTCGACCTCCGTCAGCTTCAATGGAACGTGATCATGTGTTCGGAAAGAGACGCGTACTTAATGTACGTACGAGAGACCATTCGTACCGAGCACCAGCTGGTTTTCGAACTGCAAGCGAGCGAGTGGAGCAATGAAGACAAAGAATTGCTCATCCGCCGCATTCCGTTGAGGTCTGGCGTCTTTATTTTGTCTTTAAGCATTACTCCTTCCTCGTTTCAGGCGCCCGGACCGCTTGCATCACTTGGCGTTGATCAACAGTCGCCCACATCTTCATTGCCTTGTCTTTGATCGATTCGCGCGCAGAGTTTGGGATCGAAGCTACCAATAGTCCGCCACTTTTTTGTGACTCTTTTACAATAATAAGTTCGTTTTTTACAGTGTGTTCTCAAATAAATTTGCTGCTCTTGGAAGTTACTCATGGTTGCAACTACCGTTTGATAGTCCGTGCTGGTCTAAAACCTAGTGGTCACCGGAGTGGCGGGCAGAGAGCGGCCGGTCGTCCGTCCACCCGCCGCCCACGAATTCGGCCGCCCGCCCCAACGAACAAACGGCCGCTCTCCGCTTCGATCGCGGGCATTCGGCGAGTGTGTCCGCAGGCGGCGGGCGATCGGAAGGCCGCTGGGCGGGAGGAGCGGCATGTGGCGGCCGGCTCTTCGCGAAAACGTTAGTTATTCGACTATCCAACAGCAGGGATGTCATCAAAAACAACTCATTTCGTCTTTCTCATGCAACAAAAGAGTTTATTGGAAGAAGTCGACAACAGTCCGATGGAATCAGTCGCTTCACTCCCAGATTCGATCGGCGAAGTGGTCGAAGGCGCGGCGAGGAAGGACTGGGCGACTGTTGATCAAGGCCAAGTGCCGCAAGCTGTCCGGTCGTCTGAAATAAGAACGAGAAACAACTGACTCCGTGAACGACGACTAACCTCAACGGAAAACGTCGAATGCTCAGTTGGTTTTCGTGTTTACTTCGCGACCATCGTCGATCGATAAGAAGCTGATGATCAGTGCGAAGGTTGGCTTTTACCCAAGGCATCGCACGTTGCGGCAATGGTGAGTGCATCACAACATTCCATCGAAGAAAACGGAGGTCGAGAACTGCAGTCAGGAGTCGCTGCGGAGATTTGGTGTAGGAGATGAACGCAAAGTGCAGATTGTGTTTCCTCGCCACAGTCATGTGATGGAAGGCCTGAAATCGAAACGAGCAGCGTGGAATCGAACCTTATAACACGTACCCATTGCCTCGCGTCCGCCATCTCGGCCGGCCAACTCAACGGCAGACTCTGCGTCCTCTGACCGTCAATGCCGCGATAATACACGAAATCACAGACCTTTTCTTTGCAGAAAACCCAGAACTTTTCGTCCCAAAAGTGAATTCTGCTCATCGAAGCGATCGCAACGTCCGTTCTTTCGATCGCGTGCACGAGTCGCAAATTGGCGTTTGAGTGGGTCAATTCGAAAACAGCCGCACCGCTGGGCTTCTTGTTGATCAGAAGCAAGGAGTCGTCCAGCATGTGCACGTCTTGCACACGCACATCTCTCAATTCTTGGGAACGATGATGAAGCGGCGTGTACGTGAAGCCATCCGCATTCAATCGAAGGACGTTCCAGCGAGTGACAAGTCCAAAGTAAATCACGTCTAGAATACACATTTCGATTGGCGCACACGCAAGACTGGGCGTTATTTGGAAGGTCTTCCCAGCCACCTAACACAAGCACCGTGTTTTGATTCACAACCTCGATCGCGACGACTTCCTGATCCAAATCGAGGGAAGAAATGGGCCGGTAGCGACTGAAAAAATAAGAATCGCTAGATTGACCGACGTTTACTAACCGTTGCGTTTCCCGAAACAAATCCAAAACAAAGATTTCATTACGATATTGTGGGATCAATCCCATGATGTAAACAAAGCGGTCGTCAAACATTTTAATCGTAAATTCACTAAAAACTGGAAGTGCTGGAAAGCGACTGGGCTGCCCAACTGAATCGTTCATTTCGGCTGTGGAAATAAGAACAAGTAGGTAAAGCGACCAGTGGAATGCCGCGTTCGACTGACCGGCCGGCTCACAAGTGGCGCCCACTGCCGACTCCCCTGCCCGCCGCCCCGCTCGTCGGTCCACTCGTAGATGACCGCGAGAAATCCGGCCCGCAGTCCGCGAAGCCGACGGACCGCAACGGCGATCGAGCGGGCGGTCAGCGGCCCCTGTTCGCCTCTCCGCACCCTCAGCCGTCCGCCACTGCCGACTGCTCGCCGTCCGGCCGGCCGCCCGCTTTCGTTCGTCCCGCCGCTCAATCCTTCTGGCGGTCGCCCGCCGGCCGCCCCCTCACGAGTTCGAGGGCACGTGCGGTCGATTAGAAGGCGGCTTCCCGCCGATTCTCCCGCCTTCCGCCAACCGGCGGGACTGCCGGCCGTTCGCTGCGGGCGGGATGAGCCGCCGGTTCGTCTTCGAGCGAGTCCTCCGTCTCCTTCCTCGCCCAATCCTCCGCCCACTCCACTGCGCCACCGAGCCGCCGGCCACTCGCCGCTCCTCCCGCCCACTCGCCGTCTTCACTGCCGGCCGTCGGAGGGCGACGAGCGGGACGGCCACTCGCCGCTCGGCGGCAGCAACCGGACGCCCGCCGCTTCTTCGGCGCCGGCCGCCCCGTCCACGACCACTCGGCCGATCGGACGGCCGGCGGGCACTCCGAAGAGACGAGCGCCTCGCTCCCAGTCGACTTCCACCCGGGCGTTCCCCCGCTCTCCTCTACAGAAGGCGCCATTCACTCGAGCAACTCACGGAACTCCCCCACCGACTCGCGTCGATTTCTTTCGTTCGTTTCGGCTCGTCCACTCGAACTCCCGCCTTCTGCTTTCGGCTCCTCGATCCACCCGCCGCCGGTGGGCTCGAGCGGTAGAGAAAGCGGAGGGGAGGAGCGGCGAGTGTCCGCTTCTCTCGTCTAGTGGGGGGACGAGCGGGGAGTGCCGGCCGCTGCTTCCTCTCGTCCACTCCTCCGTTCGGCCCCGACCGACCGCGCTGCCGGCCGGCGCGGGCGACGAGCGGGAGGCGCCGATCGAAGTCGAGCGGCCGCCCGTTGCCCCAGAATGGGCCTTCAGTTGCTGCCGTGTTGTTGAACGGAAAAACGAGCACTCGGATCGAAGCCGTTCGAGGAGGAAGCGGGAGTGGCCGGCGCCCCGATGGCCGAGTGGAGATTCGCGCGGAACTCGCCGCCGCCCACTTGTTGCTGCCGGTCGGCGGTCTTCTCCGAGCGACCCGGCCGGCAGCAGCGAGTGGACTCGGGGCGGAGATCTCCGCTTCGATCGACGGCGGCGATAGGGAGCGGCCGGCTTCTTCCCACTTCTTTCGAGACGGGAGCGTCGAGCGGTCGCTGCAGCAATCTGCGGGCGGCGGTGTGCCCGCGAGCCGCCGAGTCCGTCCGCCCGCTCGTCTTCTTTCGCTCCACTTGCAGACTCCGAGCGAGGCGACTCGTGGGCGCCCTCCTGCTCCTCACTCCTCCCCGCGCTCTCCGCCCGCCCTCTCGCGAGTGCGCGCGCCCGCCGACCGGCCGGCCGCCGCTCTCCGCCGCCACTCGCGCGACGCGGCGGGCAGCGGCGGGCGCGTTCGGGCGGCCTCCTCGCCGCTCTCCCCTCCGAATTCGACTCCGCTCGTTTGCAGGCGGCGGACGTACCGAATGGAGCCGCCGATCGGGCGTGCTGGACGGCCGACTGGCGGGATTGCGGATGGAGCTCCGGGGAAATGGTCGTTTCGAGTGGATTCGGTGGGATTTGGTGGAGAACGCGTTTGGTTTGCACCTTTCAATATTATTTTGTGCTGTGAACGAGTTTAGAACATTTCGATGATAAAGCAAAGAGGTCTGAAACCGATATCGACTGATCACCGACCATCTCAACAAATTATCACGGAATAACGTAGCCCAAAGTCAAAACTCGAATTCGCGTTGAAGGATCGTATCCAGTGAAGAACAAGCAAAGAAAGAGCCGAAGACTTATTTTTGATCGCAGTGCTTGAATGACTGCTGAACGTTCGATCCAAACCGACTGCTTCCAACCGTCGATCGCGTCGCTGCAACGAAAGGCCATCATGCACGACTTTCACTTCCAAGCAAACACTGGTCCACTCCAATTTTCGTTTTTGATTCCGGAATTCCCTCCTCTTCATCGCCCCCCAAGTGCAATTAAAAAGAAGTCGATTGCCCAGAATGCCGTTTTTCCCGAAACTGGACAGATCTCGTGAGAAGAAGAGGCGGTAGTGGCTCGTCCGGCACGCGGTCGGACTTCCCGTCGGGTTGGCGCCGCGTGCTGGTTCGACCCCCGCCCCGCTCGACGATCGACCCTCGCCGCGGGCGACGGACTTCCGGCTGGTCGTGTTGCCAAGCGGCGGCTGCGTCGACTTCCGAATTCCGTCTCGTTCAAGAATCGAATGCAACGAAAGACAAAGCGAATTGGTCCGATTGCTCGAATTCTTGAAGGTTAAGCGTCGCGTCCGAAAACACAAAGAGACTCATCTTGCTTCGAATACTTTTCCCGGAATAAATGTCTTGCTCACTGACATCTCAAGCGTGATCTCGCCATCCTCCATGGTTATTGCAAAATATGAAGAACTGATTGGTCGGTTGGCAGAAACAACGGGAGCTCTGCTTGTTCTCCCAGCTTTGCTCGGACAGTCGTTTGAGTCTCGCTACGTGGACCGTCTTCTATGCTGAGACCAGCTAAAACAATGTCACGTTTTTGCGACACTCGGGATCCTTTGCAGTTTGAAGCTTATTTTAACGAACACATCCACATGCTTGTCGATTCGTGGAGCGCAATAAACGACGCTCAACGCGGTCAATCCGACAGCAAAGAAATAGCGATCTTCCGATCAACGTCCGAAAGAACCCGCCGATCACCCAACCCGTTCACAGCAACCGCTTCGATTCGCCTACATTCGAACGACCAACAGACCAACCACCAAACAGCCGGCCGACTAAAAGACGACCACCTTCTTCTCCATCTAACCCGCACTTGGCGACCGCCCTGTCCAACCCGTTGGTGGCCGAGTGGATCGAAAGCGGCGGGGAGAGCGGAGTGACCGAACGGCAGCAATCGAGGGCGGGAGACCTCCGTTCATCCACTCCCCGCGTTCCCCTCTTTCAAGACCGCTCGTCCTCGAGCATTCGATTGAGCAGAAGAGTGATGCCTGTTCGAATCGAAAGCATTCCGAGCACGAAGCAACGACCAAAGCGGGTCGTGGACGCGTGTTTCGATCACCACAGACGGCGGCCGTTTGATTCCCGTCGGAAGCGGCTGTTTGCACGCGCCGTCCGCTCTCTCGTTCGTCCATTCGACCGCTTGGATCCTCCCGCTGCTCTCCGCTCAACATCACGACGATCGAGCGGCCTCCCGCGTCCTGCCGGTCGGTCGGCCCCGCCGCGCTCTCGACCGCCCGCTCGGCCGCCCGCCGGCTTCGAGTCGTCCGGCTGCTCGTTCGACTGCGGGCAGGAAGCAGTCGTGTGCGCCCGGCGATCCCCCTCATCCGATCGGGCGACTCCCTCCCGCTCGCCCGGAATTCACGAGCGGCGAGTGAAAGCGGCGGCCGGCAGGTGGACGAGCGGCGAGTGGACGGACGAGAGCAAGGGGAGGGGCCGTTGGACGGGTAGAAAGCGGAAGCTTCTTCGTTTCACCGTCTTGGCAACAATCCACACGATTTCTGCCCGCTCGCCCACTTACAGAGCGCTCTTCGGCGGCCGCCCGCCGCTCGCGGGTCCGCCGGCCGGCCGGACGGAACTCGCGGCCGATCGACCGCCTTCTTCTCACTCCTCAACGATCCCGCCCGACCGCCCGCCGGAGTGGTCGAGCGGTGGGCGACGGCGCTGACTGGACGAGCGGCTCGTCGGATTGCTCCACACAACTCGACGCCGCCTTCCGAACGGCCCGCTCGCCGGCCGGGAAGCGGAAGACGCCGCTCGACGGGCGGCTTGCGGCGCGCGAGGACGCGGACGAGCCGCCGGTCGCCCACTCCGCGAACCGCTCGGTTGGACCGACCGGTGGATGGGGGGCGGACGCCCGACAATCGAGCGGCGTCGTTTCCAGTCGACCGCTTCAGAAGTCTGCACTCAGCCATGCGGAGGAGGACACACTTCAACCAATGGGTTGCCCGTTTGGTCTCCGTTGTGTTCACCTCTCGTTCAGCTGCGAACAACTCGACTACAAACGAGTGAACGATCCGAACGAACGAGAGCGACAGTCGGTAGAAGGCGGTGGAGCCGGAAGAACCGGGGCTCTTCTTTGCTCCCCGTTCCGCCCGCCTTCTTCCCGCTGAGTCGAACCCTCCACTCGGCGGGCGGGGTGCTCGTGGCCGGGTGGCTTTCCGGTTGGACTTCTCGCGCCCGCCGTCTTCCGGTCGTCGAACGAAGGCGGCGGTTCGTGGAGGCCGCGGGGATTCCAGTGCACTCGCCGCCGCCCGCTCGCCGGCGAACTCGGCGGGGCGACCGCCACCGAGACGGCGGGCGGCCGGCGGACTCGCGGCGAGTGGCGGCGGGCGGCGCGTCAAGTCGGACGGCCGTCTTGACCGCCGCCGCCGCTCGCCGCGTGGCCGCTTTCTGCTCTTGAAATTGAGATTCTTTGGGTGACTTCCGTTAATTGTATTTGTTGGTTGGGCGATATGTTTGTTCGATAATTCAGCTGCAATTATTGGAATTTATTGATGTGTTTAGGAGTTAAATAGTGCCTGCTGTACGCTTTCCCGCGGAATAATTGAACAGTCATTCGTGGAACCGCCGTTCGAGAGAATTCGTGAGTTCTGCTGCCCCTCCCTCCACTCATTCCTGCCGCCACTCTTCTTTCAGCCCGTTCGTTGGTGGAGGGACGTGGATGGACGGGGATTCGAGTGGAAGACGGTCGGTTGAAGCTTTTTGCATTTTGTTTGGTTGCCACTCCGTTTAGATGTTGAACGAAAAGAAATGGCCGAAACAAAAAATTATACGAAACGTGAGGCAATCATTTGACAACTTGAGATTCGAAAATCGTCCTTACGGAATTATTCTTATTTAACGTCACGTGATTGACAAAGAAGAATTGAATGTGCGAGTTAAAGTGTTCGGAGAAAAGCGAGCAGCCAGCCACGAGTTATTTCCTCGAAAGGAAGCGAATAATGGACTCGACTCGTCGTCGAAAAGGAAATCAGACTTTTCTGCAAACTGCAGGGCCGAAAATCAATGCGCTCGAACAGTTGAAACGTAATAATCACCTGCTAAACCTCAATCAACTCAAGATTTGTAATCTTCCCTGTTTACCGCCATCTGCCACCAATCCTTTCTAGCGATCAATCGTCCAATCAACAGAAGACGAGCACTTGGCGTCGTCTCAAAACATTCTTATTGCAACAAGTGACGAAATGAATGCCGCCTTCGATTTCCAACACCTTCTTGTGTGAGAGCGTATCGTTTACTGCTGCCAGCCGAGGGGCATACTTCTCGACTCTGCGGGCTTTTCCATCTACCATTGCCTGCTGCTCGCTTGCATTTAGGTAACTGAAAACCAAAATAGGCATCAGTGGACGAAGACGTCGCAGGATTGAACGGCACTTCCATCAAACATAGGCGGGATTGACGGAACGGCTCGCAAGCATGTCCGAACATTACCTAGTTTAAAAAGAATAGGTAGACCTCGCTAATTCACACGAAAAAGCGGCAAATCCATGATGTAGAACGCGCATTTAACTGCCCCAAAAAGACCTAAAAGAACAATTGTGAAACCGATGAATTAATTGCCAGAAAGGAGGAAAGTACAAGCACGGGAAAGCGAGATCGCGGAATTAGACCTTCCCAACGAACGTACTAATCGAATGAACCGAAAGGTGGGAGTCGACCGGCCGCGCGTCGAAGGAATCTGTGCTCTGCTCGCTAGCGGCCATCACCAACAGTTACCGATCGTCCAGCCGTCTGCTTTCTTTTAACAATCCTGCAACTGCGGACGTGTTCAAAACTGAAGATGCGCGTCGGAATAAACCGTGAGCCTGAAATCCACTGCAAACAGCAATCGAAAGTCCTGGCTTTCACCGTCAACTTTAGAAACACAGAACACTCTTCAAATTCCAGCGGAATAAAGACAACCGCCCTGCCGTGGAGCAGTCAGAAGAATTGAATGCCGCCCATCTCGAACAGAAACCAGAAGAAAGACCGCCGTGTTCGGTGCGGACTGCAAAGGAGGAGGAACGAACGGCCTTCCATTCACGAGTGGTGTGTGGAGCTGCGGGCAACAGAAGAGCGGCAATGAAGGGAGGGGCAGCGAGAGAAGTCGCTGCTGCTTGAAAGGTAGAAGAAGCGTGAGCGGACTCATCGTTACCTTTTAAATGTGGGAGTCAAACGAACACGGAAGCTGAAAGCAGAACGAAGGGCGTGAACACGAGTCGGCAATTGCTAGTGGCACTCTTTGCACTGCCTGAATCGAGTGATAATGCCTGTTGCGGTCTTTATAAGCGACAGAAACCAAATACATTAAACCCGATGTCTGAAATCAAACACGCGTCTTCGGCACTCCGCAACCATCGATGTTCCGCATTGCATGATCCTTACACTGCCATGATGCCGGAATATAAGCAACAACGCGTTTCTGTACGATCGAGGAATGAATGTCGTGCCCTCCTCCCCGCATCCAAAAGAATCAAACGAACCGACGATCGTAAAGAGTAAACGAAAGCTCAAGCTTCACTACGAGTAGCAAACGAAACAGTTTTATTTGCTTTCGCTATGACAAACCTCTCAACGAATATGAAGGCTGGGCGGAATTTCCCCAAGTTGAGTGGACGAACGAGACAGAAAGAAGATGACAGTGGATGGGCGAGAACCAACGTGAATGTTGGGGTCGATTCAACGAGCTCTGGTCGGAGAGGGCCCATTGCCAATGCTCGTCTCTGCAAGAGTGATCGACGACGCCCCTCCAGCAAACAGTGAATGGAACGAACGGGCAGCGTTCGGGCAGGCAGCCAACGCCTTTGTCAATCTCTAAAACAATGAGGGAAATCTGCAAATCGAATTGGCGGAATTGCAACCGACATGAACGAATAGCTACAAAAGAACAGCGAATACGGCCGTCGAAGCAAACAACTACACGTTTACACAATGCAGCTTTGCCGGAATAAAGCGTTGGCTCTGTCCACTTCCAAAGACGTGATCAGCTGAAGCAAGAGCGAAACGATCGTCGAGAAGCCGAGCAGCAAACGAACGGGCGTCAAAGGAATCGATATCCAGACACTCTGTACGGCATTCGAATAAACGACCCGCTTGCTCGTGGACAATCAAGACAAAGTGCTCTCTTTGGGCAGGGGGTGGCAGCAAAGCAGGATAATAGAAACGATGCGCTACGATTACATAGCAAGAAAGCACCACGGAATAACCGAGTGAAATGAGGGCTATAGGACGAGCAGGTTTCTTCGTAGCCGACGATTCGCAAGGAGAAAATCAGTAAAGTCACTCCTTGCAGCTCGAAAAAAGCGAGCGAGAATCATTGCTGTTCATCGGAACGCTCTCTAAAGGTTATCTTGTGCGAACAATTTGAAGAGACAAAGTTTCCGGAATAAACGGTCAAGAATCCATCGTCAAAACACGAAATAGAACACACAACTATAAGATCTCACTTTTTCACTCGACAACGATTTTGCCGTAGCGGAATAAACCGTCCATTCCTGTGATCAGCGGAGGCGTAAAAAAGAACCACCGGTTACCCATCCACCGCCTTCTGTTCACTTCTTCAAGCGAGCGGCCACTCCTCCTCCTTCAGTCCGACGGCAATCGATCGTCTGCTGAAGCGAGTCCACTGCACGGGCGAACGCATTCCGATCCGGTTGACTTTTCAGCAGCCCGGTCGTTCTTCTCCGACTTCTCGTTCTCACTCGTTTGTTTCATTGTACTCCTTTCTCCCACACAAGCATGCACCTCTCGTCGATCCTCTCCGCCTTCTCCGACCGACTCGTGTGCCTGACGCGAACGGTGAGTCCCGCCGCCCTCTGTCCGCCTTTAGCCCGGCCGCTCGTTTCAGGCCGCTCGGTTGGCGTCCCCTCCGCCAAGTCGTCCACTGCCGCCGTCCACGCGCCGGCAGCAGAAGGCGGCAATCACTCGCCGAATCCACTGGACTACGGCGGCCGACGGGCGGCTCGTCCACTCGACGGCGAGATGCGAGGACTGCAGCCCCCGGTGGACGAAGGGCGGGCATGAAACGAGTCGAATAAACCGCCCAGTGCGTGGGGGCGAGTGGGCGAAAGAAGCCGCGTGTTGTGGGGCGTTCTTCTTTGCAGTCCGCCGCTCCGTCAACTCCGCTCGTTCGTCCCACTCCTTCGGCTGGAAGATCCTTCTCTCCGTCACTAATCGTCCGTCTTTTGTTGAATAAACCGTTGACTTCTCGTTCCGCTGGATCCTCACTCGACCCCAACGAGCGGAAAGCGATGAGCCGCCGGCCCTGCTCGTCGATCCTCCCCTCCAAATCGGACGCCCATCCGCCGCCTCTCGTCTCGATCCGCCCGGCAGCTCGCCGTCGTCTTCCGCCGCCTCGATTCCCGCGACGACTCGTCCCCGCCGCTCGCCCGCCGTCACTCGCGCTCTCCGGCGCCCAACCGGCCGCCGTCTCGCCCGTCCGCCTTTTGTCGACTTCCGCCTCGTGCACTCGAGCGGGGCGGCGGGCGAGAAGTGAACGGAAGAAAGCGGCCGGCGTTCTCTCGATCGCCGGACGGGGCGACTGCGGAGGGCTGCGAGAGTCCCCGGTCGTCGGCGGCTGTTCGGCGGAGCGAGTGGGCGGCAGCGAAGAGCGGACGAGTGGCCGGAGGAAGGAGCGAGTGGGCGGTCGACTGCTCTCCGCTTCCCCGCACCGCTCGCCTTCGTCCATCCACGCACTCGCCGATCACTCCGGAAAGAACCCGCGAGAGCCGCCGCTCCTCTCCGCCCACCACTCGCTTCTTCGGGCGGCCACTCGGCGGACGGCCGGCCGGAGGGCGCCGGCCACCGGAAAGCGGAGACTCCCGCCGCTCGCCCGTGGTCGATCCCCTCCTCTCACTTCTGATCGAAAGGCGGAGCGCCCACTGCGTAAGAGGAGGGCGGGCGGCCATTGGACTCGCCGTTCGAACGGGAGTGGCGGGCGGCCGGCAGCGAAGGCTTGATTGATGCTGGCTTTTGTCTGATGGATCGAGTCGTCTGGTGCACGAGACGAGAGTCGGCTTGCTGGAGTGTTGATCAAGAAGGGCGTCGTTATAGTAAGTGCAAACGGGACGTTGCTTGGTCGATTGATGAGGGTTGGATCGCAGAAGAGATTCCGGGCGACAAACAATGAGATTTAAGGGTCTTTATCCCGTGTTGCTGCCTAATCGAAACACTCTTTCTGTCGTTTTCATCGTTTCTACGAGCATTCAGCAAACAGGCCGGCCGAGTAAAAGGCGTTCGGTTTCGATCGGGCGTTGGCAATTGATTCGACCGCCGCTGTTGGTGAGAAGGTCGCCGAGTTCTTCGATCTTGCCGCTCGTGTTCACTTCTTTCTTTTCAGGTTGGAAGCTCCAGGGGTCGCACTCCCGAAAGAACGGGGCGCGAAGACCGCCGACTGCCGGCCGGACGCCCGCCGCCCGTCAAGCGGCCCCCACGGCGTCCGCGTAGTCCAGTGGGATGGGCGGCGGATTGCGAGGCGGGAGTCCCGTTGGCTGTGGGGATCGAAGCCGGCGGTCGAGAGCGGGCGGTCGACCGTGGAAGACGGCGCAGTGGGCGGATCGTCCGGCGAGTTGGCGAGTGGCGGGCGGCTCCAAAAGAAAGAAGTGCCCGTGGACGAGGGCGCGAGTGAACGGCGGGTGGACGGGGCGGTGCGGCCACTCGTTCGCTGTCTGGTTTCCTACCGGTCGGCAGAATCGCGAGTTCTCGACGGGCCGCAGTGGTCTTTGTTACGTTGTTGGTGCTTGACGGGAGAAATGTTTAAAAACCGCGTGAAACAGTTTCGTTGATGCTATTGGTTTGCGGACAGTTGTACAGGTCGTTCGATTCTTTTGCGTTTGTGTTTGCTTCTTGTGATCGGATTCGTTTGCACCGGATGGTCGACAGATTAGAAAGTTATTCCGCGTAGTGTCGCTGTATCAAAGAGCAATGCTTCGTTTAGGATTCGGCTCGTCAGTTCGGAACGTAAAGCCTACAAGCGAGCAGACAACTCGGGCGTGCTTGCGATCGTTCGTCAGTGCAACTCTTTTGATCAAAGGTGAGAGTTGTTAATAAGAACCGTCCTGTGCTGGACTCCGATTGTTTTTTCCATTTACGAAACGAAATACACAATAGAAAACGGAGATTCCGCCGGGTTGTCGCGAACAGTACTTCTAAACGATCAATGGTGTCTTGACTGAAAGACAAAAACAATATCCACCGCTTCTTTGTCGCTCTCCGCACACTCTCCTCGCTCCTGTTCGAGGTTGCGCGCAGCCGGCGCCGCTGGACGGCGACTCGTGCTCGTGGACGATCGCCTTCTTTCGGCGGCCGTCGGGCATTCGGGGCGGGATTCCCGCTCGAAAGGGGCGTTCGTGGACGGGCGGGCGGGAGTGCCCGTCTGCCGCCAGTCGGCCGCCTGCTCTCCAGCACGGGCGACCTCCACCCTCGCCAGGGGACTGCCCCTCCCCGTGGAACGGACGGGAATCCACGAAACGACTCGCGAGTTGCCCGCCTCGAATGGCGAGTGGGTGTCGAGCGGTCGACTGCACTCATCTCCACGTTCTTCGATGGGCGTTGAGTGGATCCATTCTTTTCTTGCAAGTGACGAGGGTGTTGACGGAGTTGGTTTATTCCGTAGACACACGCCGTTCGGTTTCCCGAAGATGCGAACGATAGTCAGATTGATGCGGGATTGGTGCGAACGGAACACACAGCAATAACATTGGCATCACTTGTGATTATTAAAGGTAAACTTGCATGCAACGCCGTTTGCTCTTTGTTATTGAACGTTTTTATTCCGTGATGCCGACAACTAACTATTCGACGTCCTGTTTTACTTGTTTTTACACAAACATTTCGAGTGATAATGATTAATTATTTTGCACACCCGTGTTCTTGATTCTCATATCCGTTTAGGTTGATTAAATATTTATTTCAATACATTATTGTGTCCAACGGCAAGTAAAAACAAAGACAACCAACCTTTCGTCTCCCAATTGCAAATCTCCTCGCACATCCGTACAATCCAACGCAAATCGAGCGCGCAGTTGACTCGAATTCGTCGTAAGTTCACGCAATCGACGTCCGTCGATCAACGCACGAATAATCGCAAAAAGAACCCACGTTCTCGCCCGAAACACGCCGACGGGCGAAATCGGCGGGCGGCGACACAGCGGGACGAACGCGCCAGGCCATAGTTGCCAAATTTCCAGTTGGGACTTTTCCAACGTGCTTCTTGAGGAGGAGATAATCCCAATTTCCGAACGATCTGAGCATTGGCGACGGATAACCTCAGTTTCATTGGATTCGCCAAATTTTTCTCTATCCGCTGGTACCCCACACGACCTACGTGACCGCCTTTGGGCGACATTCTGCGTTTCGAGGTGAGTTTCCGACCATCGTGATCAAGGTTTTTGCGCCGTTCCTCGGTTTGGGCTATAGGATTGGAATTTCTTCATATACGTTTTGTTCGTCGTTGAAATGCGCATCTTTCGAACCCACTGGCTAGTTTCAAAGTAGCACGGGTGAAGAGAAAGCAGCAGAAACGTGTGATGAAAATCTTTCTCTTCAGGTCTTCGATGGATAGACGCTGTGCGGGGCAACGGACGGTCGTGATACGAGCGAAGCGTCTCCAAAGGCAACAGACGCTCGAGAACACCGTGGAAGCGGGACTGTCGAAAGCGGACGTTGCCGAAGCGGCAGTCGACGTACAAGTCAGTTTTCGCTTGTTCTTGAAGTAGAACGATTGTAAACGACTTCTCTCTCGACCTTCTTCTTCAGCACTCGACGGCCACACCCGCCGCCCCTCAACGACGACAAATGGGGCAGGAAGGGGACGCACGGAGCAGAACGATTGACTCGCTGCGCGTCCTGATGTTCCCGACCTTTGAAGGCGCCTCGGCGGCCTTCTATTTGTTGCCCGAGCAGTTCGGACGGGCAGAAATGGAAGAATCGGTGCCGTTCGACTTTTTCCAGTCAATTATCGACACTCGGCGCGTGCGTTACCGCTTTCCAGAGTGCTCCTTATTTCCGGTTCTGTCGTTTACAACCCAACGGTGTTTGCATTTGTTTTGAAGCTCTTTCTACGTCCACTCCAATGGTGGCACTTCCACGCTTCGAAAGTCGGGGTTTTGGCATCGAAAGTGCCACCTGCAGCGTCTCGAGTGGAAAGTTTCGACCGCTCGGCTGCCCCCGTGCATTTCGTGGCATGGCGCAGCAGCAGTGGAGTTCGTCCCCCTGTGCGGCGAGGCGGCGGCGTCCGGCGGCCGGGCGCGAGCGGCGCGCAAGAGAGCGGGCGGGCGGGCGGGCGGAGAAAAAAGACGGCCGACGCGCCCGAAAGCGGCGAGCGGACGGGGCGATCGGAGGGGCCGCCCACTCGCCGCCCGCCCGCAAGAAGAGAGAAGGCGACCTCAACAGCCGGCCGTCCACTCGACGCGCAGAGCAGCGGGCCGTGCGGGCGGGGGGCCGGACGAGTGGGTGAAGTGGTCAAATACGGCGACGGACAGGAGGAATAGCAGTTTGCGCTTTGCAGACGAGCAACAACAGACATAACGCATTGCCGTTTCTCCCAGCGTGCAAGAATCAGCAGGCGAGTACGAGTCTTGCTTACTTTGTTAGAACGAAGCCTGCAACCAAGCGAGTTATCAAGCAAACAACGTAGCAATGCGGCGACGACCATTTTATTGCATGCAAACCAACGGCAAATGCAACATACCTGCCCGATACGCCCTTTGAACGAGAAACAAAGCGTCTCGCAGTAAAGTTCGTGTTTGCAACGCGTCGGCCGCTCATCTTTGTGTGTTGGAATGCCTTAATTCTTTTTTGTTTGTTTTGCGGTCTTATCAGCAAGCGGACCGCAAAACGCGGCCAAGTGGGTTACCGTAAATTATTTTTTGCGGCTATGCAGAAAGAGTTTAGCACTTTATTGACTATTCGTCTTTTTTATTTGTTTTGCTGTGCTTGATTTACTGATGTTTTTAATTGTAAAAAATCCTGCTAACTAGGAAGAAACGGCTACCCAGTGTATTTACCCACGATCTAGTTTACAGTTTAAGATTGAATACGAGCTGGGTTTTTTGTTCGATGCCGAGATTGAGAGGAAAATTCCGCTATATCGAAGGGTCTGCATGCCAGCTGCCCGAAGAATACGAGGAAGTGCAACGACTTGACGAAGGCGGGCAAGCGATCGTTTAGTGAGTAGCGGCACACGTTCATTTTCGCATGTGTTTGCAGCGCCGCTCGATGGGGCCAATGGAACAACGTAGCCATTAAGCGGCACAAACGTCCGTTCCAAGACGTAAAAACCGCTGAGAACGCATACAGAGAGCTATTTCTCATGCAATCAATATCCCACAGACATGTATGTAAATAGTTCGTTAGTTGTGTACTTGTCGCCTAGATTGCTGAGTTACACGATGCATTTACTCCAGCCGAATCACTTCTCGAGTTCAACGATTTTTACATGGTGGCATCTTTTTCGGGGAGAACTTTGGAAACGTTGTTGCGGACTCGAGAAGCATCTGACCTTTCTACTACTAGCGTCATCATGCGTGGTATACTTGACGCTCTTGCCTACTTGCACGAGCACAACATCATTCATCGCGTACTCGCCACAAGCGAAGTTTGAAAAACATAACGCTTGTTTAGGATTTGCACCCAAAAAACATTCTTGCAAATACGTCTCTCGACATAAAACTGATTGATTTCGGTCTTTCGACCGAAGATGCGAGTGAATCGATGAACGTGAAGAACCTCACGACTTATGTGACCGCCCAATTCTACCGTGCGCCCGAAGTAATTCGTGGAGATAGGTACACAAAAAGCGGTAAGTCAGCAAATAAAGCGGTCTATCCGCCTGCCCCTTTGTAGTTGACGTCTGGGCGGCCGGCTGTATTATGTACAAGCTTCTCAAAGGCGAGTGTCTTTTTGATGGCGATACCGAAGAGGATATTTTGCGCAAGCACAAAGAGCTGTTTGGTTGGTCATTACGTAGGACTTCAAATTGATGTGGATGCAGGTCACAAGAACAAAGCAAAAACTACCGTTGAAGCGCTTCTGTCGGATGAAGGAGTTAATACGATCGAAACAGGTGGGTGTTTCATTACACTACCGCTCCCTTACTATTTCATTTCATAGCGACCACACGTGCGCAAATGGAATGCATTCTTTTACGTTTTACTTTCAGTAATATCGGTTCGGGATTTGTTTCTTCGAATGATGGCTTTTGAGCCAAACAATCGGATCGCCGCTGTTGACGCGTACAATCACCCATTCATCGATGGTCCACCCACAGAGCACAATTACGTACCCCAGAAACTCTCGTACATCCTCGGCGATGCACTCATAGACCATCCGGATGAGTGGAAGAAATTGCTATTTGATTATCTGAGACCACGGGCGGGACGAAGGCTCGACGAGTGGATTTTGGCGCGTTTTCCTATTCCACCTACCAGTGCGTGGATCCCATCATTTCGTTCAAAATGTCGGAAAGGTGGTTCAAACACATGTTCTTTTATTTCGCTGAATTGTTCAGAATGCAACACCCTTGAAGAGAAGCCACATGCGCTCTCTTACACGCAGTGCGCCTTCCGGCCGTTCAACAAAGAGAAACTGGTCGTTCGCGTGCTCTTGGCCGACTACCGTAAAGCAGTGCAGACGATCGACCAAACGACTTACGACGAGAATTCTCCGCAAGAACGCTACGAGAAATACGTCGATCTTATCTACTCGACCGATTTGGATTTCGCGGAACGCTACGAGCAATACGCAAGGGACATTCAACAGCTGATGCAAGAAAACTCAAGCTTGCCGCTGCTCATCATTGACGACTCCGATCTGCGGGGTTGGTCGTGGTTATATGTGTGTAGCTCACCGTTTATTCGTTTTGTAAGGCTAGTTTTAGAAAGGACACAAGTACTGGGACGTCTTTCCCTATCATGCGCAACAGTTTGCGGCCCGTTTACACAGTTTTATTGAAGCGCTCAATCGTGTTGGCGTTAAAAACTACGAATTGCATTTTGCGCGGATGACCTTTTATCGCGATTTTGGGGCTACGAGCTCCGAGGTTTGTTACAATTTTTCTAATTAAAATGTGTCTTTAGGCATCTTTGAAAGGCCTAATTGGTGTTTTTGAAGGCACGGTAAAAAGCCTGCCGTTTTTGTTGACGTTTGCTGTGATTGCGGACATAAAGTATGTGTGCGATAAAAACGCGACCATAGCGGACTCGGGTATGTGGACTGGTCGGATCGAAAACCTCACCGTCTTTTCAGTGATGGAGTGCAAGCTTTGGCAGACTGAATGCACAATAATCGTTTGTAAGTGGGTATTTAAAATCACGTGTCGTCAAAGGTATCTAGGCCCCAAAGATGTCCTTAAGGCTCACAGGAAAACGGAAGAAACGGTAAAAGAAATATTACGACTACAAAGAATCCGACACAAAACGAACGGAAAAGTAAATCATATTTTTACCTCGTCAACAAGACGTTTAATCTTTTGCGATGGCGAAAGAATCCCATTTGAAACTTCTGCAGCGCAAGGTTGAACAAAGCTTCTTAAAGACTGCGACAACGGCGAGCGGCTGTTCGAAAATCGGACGCGCCGTTTCTTCACCCAACGTGCTGACCGGGGACACTATGGCCAATCTGCGTGAAAACTCTCCGTTGGCAAGAGATCATCGTTACAGTAAGGACTATCAGTTGTTTTGTTTATTTGAGTGCGTTTACTTCAGAAGCCTTTGTTTCAATGCCGAACCTTTACGCAACTTGCAGTTTAAATCGTAATTGTCCGTCCGCCGTTTTACAAAATTCCGCCACTTTTGTGGACTCTCCGCAAAAATTGCTCGATAGTGCTAGTAGAGTCGTCAACGGGAACGAAGTACTACCCCCGAACGCGGCGGTGGGAACTTCAAAAAAAGGGAAAGAAATCGCCGTACCCTCGCTCGGCCTCTACGAAGAGCTTCTGAGAGCGATTATAGGTGGGTAACAGTTGTTTTTTTTATCTTCTACTCCTGTGTTTGCAGAAAGTGAGGGAGTCAAAGACGTCATTCTCGCCGCAGCATTGGCTCTTCTGCAGCAAGTATACCTAGACTCAATGAAACGGCCCCAATCCGAATGATATTCCTAACATAAATCCTCGATTCCTATTCGGTTCATAAGAATTACGCAAAATCATACTTTTTGTAGTTTTATAAACGGTTCGTAAAACCATGCTTGCTTGACCTGCTTGTATTTGCTTTGTCATTTGCAAGGAAGATGCAAACAACGACGCGAATCGAGCGGCGTCTCCACCGCAAACAGTGAAGGGATCGGCGTCTGCGGGATCGCAGACGGCTCTTCGTGGATAGAGAAGAGGGTTTATTCACGTTCGGGCTCAGTACAAGACGGGAGGGACGGAGAGCGACCGGCGGGGAGCGGGCGGGTAGGCCAGACTGCGGGAGGACGCGGCGGGCGGCAGGACGCCGGGGGAGTAAAGGAACAGAGTGCCTACCGATTGAACAGAGCGGGGAGGACGGAGTTATTCGGAGAGGGAACGGGGGAAAGGAGGCGGAGTACCATTACGGGGACCGTACAAACAGGACACTCGTGAATCGAGCAAAACGATCGCCGTCTTCCGCCGCCCTCCCAACTGCCGACTGCTCGCTTTCCACGAGAAAGAAGCGAGCAGCCGGCGGTCTCGGCGGCCGCCCGACCGCCCGGACGAGCGCCCTCAATCCACGTGCGCCCGCTGCGGTCGTTCGAACCGCCGGCGAGTTTCCGGCGGTTCTTCGCGGCCACTCGCTCCGCCCGCCGCTCGTCCGGCCGCCGGTCGTGCTCGAGGAAGGCGGGCGATCGGCCGGGCAGGGGGTTCTTCCCTCCGTTCACTCGACGAGCAGAAATCCCACCGGAGTCCCCGCTGCCCGCCGCTCTCCGGCCGCTCCCCCTTCTCTCCACTGCCCGAAGTCCGCCCACTTGCGCGCGGCCGCTGCGAGCAGACCGACGGACTTCTCGCCGCCTTCAACGGGCGGCCGCTCGATCCACGGGCAACAACGAGCAGTCCCGCGGGCGGGCCGCCCGACTGCTCGTCCACTCGCTCCACTCGGCGCTCTTCCGGCCGGCAGTGCGGGGAGCTCCCGCCTTCTCGCCGCCGCCTTCCCGCTCGTTCCGGTCGGTCGATCACGCGTGGACGTCTTCGAGCACTTCTTTGATCGCTTTGTTTCGGTCGGGAGATCCCCGAGGGGGCGGCCGCTTTCGAGTCGCCGCGGGCCGCCCGAAGGAAGCCGCCGACCTCCCGCACCTCGTCGAGCCGCACGGCGACGGCTCGCGTGAAGCCGGCGGGGAGGAGCGGGGAGTCGGCAAGGACGTGCTTGTTTGTGATGGCGTGGAGGCCTCTGTTGAGACACTTGGAGGAGTAATGAGTAGTGGAGAGCACCTCGTTCCATCTTCAAGTTGTCTCCTGTACGTTCTCCCCTCTCGCCGACCTCAAGCACGAGAAAAAAAGAACCGCCAGACGGCCTCCCCACAGCTCGCTCGTTTCGGGTGGCGGCGGTCAAGTCGGGCGGCCGCCGTCGCCGCTCGCCGCTTTCTGCTGCTTTTCGTCGCGCGTTCGGGCGCCCGACGGCCGGCAGTCGGCGGGCGGGTGCTTGCTTTTTGTTGGTGGATGGATGCGGATGGATGGAGGTTGGTTTGCTTTTGTGAATTGTTTTGGCCGTTGCTGGGTTAAAAACGAAAACAGAACGAATGAAATAATTGCAGAACGCCTCGGATAACAAAACATCATGAAAACTGAGCCAGGTGGCAGAAAAAGAACGACTACACGTAGCAAGGGAATGAGCATGAAAATCACATCTGACGGGTATCGGGGCCGCGGAATAAAACGCCGCTTTAATCCTCAACAAAACTATTGACGAACTCGTCTTTTTTGTGTTATAGATAGATGAATCCAGCGATAAATCGCCAGAAGACAACGAAATTCGACGTACAACAACGTCCAGAGAACAACAAAAAAGAAAATGACGGTTATTTGCTTCCGAACGAGTCGAGCTACGCATGCAATCCACAGTCGCTGCCCACAAAGAAGAACCAAAGCGACCCGAAAGCGAAGAGTCCCGTCGCGCGGACTGGAGTGTGGGCAAACCGACCGGCCGCCGCACGCCGCCCGCTCTCCTCCGCGTTTACGCGAGCCTCCCATCACTCGGTGCAACGAACGACGCCCTCCTCCGCGGCAGTTTCGAGTGCAACGGTTGACTGAACGGGTAGGTGGGCGGTGACAAAAACGAGCAGGCATGTTTTCCGTCCATCAACCGTCACTAGTTAAACACGCGGAATAAAAATGCTTGTTGAATAAAATGCAGCGCTCATCGAGAGGCAGTGTTTTAATCCCCATCACGCTTGCTTGCAGCACAAAACAATTTGAAGCGGAATATAAACCGCGTGGTTCAATCTAACGAGCAAAAGAGCTGAAATCGACGAAGTCCCAACCGCCGCCAAAAAAAAATCCTATTAACTTTCGCAGTAGTCGAAAAAGAAAAGACGAGCAATTCATAGCCGCGAGTGATGCCGGTCGACGTGGGTGCAGAGCAGACCGCCGATGAAAGCGGCTGCGGTTGACGAAGACTTGCAAGAAATGGGACGTCAGGGTGAACTGTGGTGCAAGGTTACGCGAATAGACGCCACTCGCTTTCAATCCGGTGGATGACCACCGCGATTTCACATGTGAAAAGTCTCCTAACAGGTGAACGAATTCAAACATATTCACGACACAAGACGGCAATCAAATTAATGGCGATGATAGCAGTCCAATACTGCCTAAAGTGAGGCTTTACAGAATTATCTGCCGAAAAAAGCCGTTTAGACTCAGAAAGAAACAACCTGTCGAGCACGTTCACTTTGCGTCAACTCATTACTGTGCTTGCAGCGAAATAACCGCCCTAGTTCTCCCACAAGCATTGCCCGTGAAAGAAGCTTTCCCCGTTCAATCCTCTCCTCTTGAAGTCTAGCCGAAAAACCGTGCAACAGTCCAACGGGTGATTGCGCCCTTAAGTTCTTCCAACCACTCGACGGGCAGTGAGTGGCGAGAGGTGGACGGCCGACTGGATTTATGGCCGCAGTGCTTGTTTCTTGTGTGGATGAGCGGCGATACCCGAATGAGAACCGCAAGCTGCCAAAATCACAAAACCGTTAGTTTTTAGCGGCCAGGCCGCAGAGAAGCAATAGAGCAACATGCGGAATAACACGTGATTGTTGACGTGCTTGCGACGACGGGTCAATGTCAGATCGTAACCATCAAACAAATCCGCACTCGTTAGTTGCACTCCCGTCATCGCCAAGAAATTGTCCGCCTTCCCCTGCTGCTCCTCGCGTTGTTCCTCGCCGCCTTCTTCGATCTACTCATGTGTTCGACGCCCAACGGCCACTATCTCCGCTCTTCTCCCGCCCGCCTGCACGCGGCAGCAGAAGGCGGCAATCGATCGCCGCTTCTACTGGACTACGGCGGGCGACGGGCGGGTCGTCCACTCGGCGGGGATCCCCTTGTTCCGCCATTCGAGTGGTGGGCAGCCGCTCGCTCTCGTGGGCAGTCGGGAGTGAGCGGAAGAACCGTCCGTTCGGTTCGACCGTTCGGTTCGTTGCGGGAGTGGCCGCCGGGCGGTCGGCTGGCGGCTTGTCGGCGGGCCGCTCGACGAAAGCGGGCGAGTGGCGGCGACCGTCGAAAGGCGCCGAGTGGACGGCGAGTGGACGAGCGGCCGCCGCCGTCGACCGCCGAGAGCGGCGGCGATCCCAACGGTCGGGCGCGCGCGAAGAAGCCGGCCGATCGATCGAAACCGAGCGCTCGTTCGATTGCGTGTTGTGGGGCGTTCTTCCCGCAGTCCGCCGCTCCGTCCACTCCGCCCGCCCGCTTCCTCGCCGCCCTCCTCGCTGGACTCGCCGCCCGGCCGCCCGCTCGGCAGTCGGCGCGCGGATCCGCTGAACAGCGGCGGCCGGGCGGCTCGTCGCCCCGCTCGTGTTCTCCCCGACCGCTCGGACGCCCGCTCGCCGCCCGCTTTCTGCCGACTCCTCCGTTCAACCGACGACTCCCGGCCGGTCGGCGGAGGGGCGAACGAAAGCCCGCCGGCCGGGCGTGTTTCGAGGCGGGCGTACACTCCGCCCGCCGCCCGCCTTCTTCTCCGTTCGGCCGAGTGGGCGGGCGAGCGGTCGGGCGCGTGCGGGACGCGGCGGAGAGGAGCGGCGAGCGGCGGGCGGATTTCCCGCACCGAGCGGCCGGCGGTCTCGCGGGCAGTCGGGGCGGCGGGCGGCTCGAGTGCGCGCGGAGGGGCGGCGGAGTGCGCACTGCGGAACACGCGGGCGGCGGTCGATCGAAGCAAACGGAGCCCCCCGACCAGCCGCTCTCCTCGGGCACTCGTCTCTCCGACCGCCCGTCCACTCGTTTCTGCCCGCTGATTCGTGTGTTCGCGCCCCGACCGGCAGTCTCCAGTGGGCAGTCGAAAGGCCGCCCACCTCCGCGTGGTGTGTCGCCCGCTCCCTGCCGCCCGACCGGCGGGATCTCCTGCTCGTGGGCCGCCTTGATCAAGCGGCCCTCTTTTGTTGTGCCCGCCCGCCGGAGTGCTCGCGGTCCTCATTGCGCATTGCGGGAACACGCGGGCGGGCGGGCGGGCGGCTGGGCGGCTGGGCGGCGGGCGCGTTCATTCGTGCGGCAGCCACGAGTTCGGCGGTCGGCCTTCTTTTCGCTCGGGTTGCTGTGGAACGCGGTCGGCGGCAAAATGGAGAATTCGGGCGTCTACCAACCGCGTTCGAATGTGAAATCCAAAACGTCGTTTTCTGCATATCCGGTCGTTGATCGTAAGTCGCCAGAGAAGCAGCGAGAGCCTTACAACGAGTACTTTGTGAAGGTAACCGTTTCTGCTACTTGCATTTTTATTCTTTGCTTGCAGAGCTACACGTGTGTACGACCTTCACCGAACGGCCGCTACGCATACGTGTTCGAAGAAACCCCGCGCATTTTTGTTCTCGACTTACTTCGCAACACCCAAATGTGAGTATGACTTCTCCGTTCAACGCATTGTACACCAATTGTGTGATTGTTTTCAGCGTTTTCAATTTTGCGGGTTCTCATCGAATGAACGTCGAGAATTTTGTGCTCGTAAATTCAACTACGATCATCGCGAGAACATCGTCCGCTTTGTGGTTGTTGCGGTTAGACGCCAAAAGCGCGACGTTTGAGCGCACGGTACTCGAGCACTTAAGGGGATCATCCAACGCTTACGTGATCACGGCCATTGAAGGAACCAATGTCGAAGTCAAACGAGCGGTGCTTCAACGGGCATCAACCAACCGACTTCGATTCGTTCACGTGAACGTTGACGAGGGTCGTTTGGAAGTAGTCTGGAACGAGTGGTCACCGCACGCGAATCTTTCATACGGTTTCGGCGAAAACCCGCGATTGCTGTACGGACTCCCGACCTATCGATTAGAAATGGACCGCTTGTACGTGTTTGACTTTGAAGAGCAGGAGTGGAGCACTGCCCAGTTGACTGGCGATTGTGGCGAAGAGGTGAGGAATTGTTGACCGGATATTGCATTACGATTTGTTATTGCAGTTATATTTCCACCCGGCTTCTTGGTCATACAAACACGCGTACACCTGCAGCTCCGATAGCACGTTTAAACGCTTCGTCTCCAGCTGCAATCTGGAGAGACGCGTATGGAAGAAGCTGCCTTTTGCAATCGACGGCATCGTGCAAATCTTCCCGATCGTGGACAAGGAGACAGGAGAAGACAACCAACTGTTGATGTTCAGCAAAAACGAATACAGCAAAAGACAAAAGGTTTACCGCCTGCTCTTCAAGTGAGTCCTCTCCGCCACCTCAAACAACCCGCCTCGTTTCAGCACGCCCGACTCGCTCCTCCGTCTTGCGGTGGACGCCCTCCGCAAGAGCCGGCTGGACGTGGACGGGCCGACGGGCTTCCACGGGCTCATGAGCAGCGAGTGCGGCCGGAAGATCCTCCCCTCCGTCTACCCCAACATGACGCCCATCCCCCGCCTCTGATCCTCCGAATAAACTCCTGCCTCGAACAAAAGCGAGGGCATCCAATAGGGAGCAGAAGGCGGGCGCGACGGCCGGGGATCGTTGGGCGGTCTTCCCCCGAATGAGTGGGCGGTCGATCGGCCGGCAGTCGGGAGAGCGGCGGGCAGGACGGGCGATCGGCGGGCGGGAAGACGCGCCCGCCGACCGGCCGCTTCGATCGGCCGAGTGGCCGGAAGGCGGCCGTCCTCTCGGTTCGTCGCTCGAGGCGGCGGGGGCGAGTGAGTGGGCGGACGAGCGGCCGGTGGGGAGTGTTCACGAGTTGGAGGGCGGTTGGGCGGCTTTGCACCTCCCCCCAGCTCGATCAGGGGATTCACGGCGTTCTGCCGGCCCATCGGCAGATTCCGCCCGCTCCTCTCCGCCCACTCGTGGACACCCGCCGTCGCTCCTCTCCGCGCAATGCCCGCCTCGAATCGACGGACGGGATCGCGCGACCTCCCGCCCGCTCTTCTCCGCTCGCGTCCACGACTTCGGCGCGTCTCGCCGCTCGTCCTCCTCGTCGCCGATCCCCTTGAGAGCGCCGATCGCCCGCTTTCTTCCGCTCGTGTTCGGCGGGCGGAGTTCGAGTGAGTGGGCGGCCGCCTCTCGTGCCCGAATCGACCGCCCGCTCCCACTCGCCGTCTCGATCGACGCGGACGTCCCGCCGCCCACTCGTCGACGAACGAGCGGGAGAGCGGGCGGATGGGCGACGAGTATCCGCGGGAGGAAACGGCGGACGGCGAGTGGGAGGAGAAACTGGAAGGGGGGAACTCGACGGCGTTCGGGCGGCCGCCAGACGGTAGTTCCGGCCGCTCGTTGCGGGCGGCGAGCGGCGGCGGAAGGCGCGAGTGGGTGGGCGGGCGGCCGAAAGAAAGCGAGTGGATCGCCGCCTCGCCCACGTCTCCAAGGTCAACGTCCCTTTATCGCGAGCACTCACTAGAGGAGGGGAGTGAGTGAGCGGTCGGGGCCGCTCTCCGTTCACTCCTCAACTGAAGGCAGAACGGAAAGAACCGGCCGCCACTCCCCTTTTTCGGTCGGAGCGAGTGGACATGGCGAGTCGGTCGTTGCCCCAGTCGACTGTTGGACGCCCGAATGGGTGGGCAGCGGCAGAAGCGATGAGAAGCGGGTAAACGGCCGACTTGTCCGTGTTCGTGCAAAGACGCGTGGAATTTCTTGCTGGCATGCATCGATGTGCACGGGCTGGTCTTTTCGTTGCCGGTGTGAACTGGGCAAAAGTTTATTCCGTCGGGTATTTTCTTATCCGTTTGCAGCGATCCCATTCGTAACCGCATGAAAGCACTCGCGCCAGCTTTTGTCGTGTACGAGGAGCACGGTGGTAGTTTCTGTAGGATGACGATTGGAAACGGGTTTCTAGACCGCAAGTGCATCTTGTTGTTATCGTTTCTTTCTGCGGTCCGTTTTTGTCGTTCTATTGGTTTATTCCGCCCTCGTCGTTTGTGGAATCGTAGATTCATGCGTTTGCAATTACCGCACACTTCGCTGCGACCTTTGGATAAAGGCGCACGACTTTGTCTGCTGCAACGAAACGGCGTCATTTTTTGCTGCTCGTTTAATAGCGTTAACTCACGGACAGAAATGCGAGTTGTTTACGGGGTTAATTCCGTCTTCTCCCGACTGCGTGTGATTGCTACGTTGACGAGTGAAGGCAAATCTCGGTTCATTTGAGCAAATGGGCAGTTAAAGCGGCGTTCTTTCAAGCAGAGGCCGAATTTTCGCCGATGATCGCTGGAAAGCTACCGGCGGCCTCCTCTCACTCGCCGTCTTGTTCGAACGACGGCAAGGGGTTGGACAAAAAAGAACGAAGCCGGTTGTTCGTTTTCGATGGGCGATGACTGACGGCAATTTATTCCGACGCAGAATGTGTGAGAGAGTGTGTTTGTTGTGTAAACAGTAATTGCTGAAAGAAATGAGCGGTTGGTAAGCTAAAATTCGTTGGATGTTAAACGGACGACGCAGTTGTTTTATTCCGTGGGTTGCAGTTTTTGTAAGTCGACTAATCATATCGACCTTGCAATTTATCGAGTTTCAAAGCGGCAGCAAGCAATTTGATAAAAGGTAAACCAATCTTTCTCCACCGAATCTTCCTTCTTTTCGACCGTCCATCCACTCGGCGTCCAATCCGACTGTAATCCACCAAAACTCACTTTAATTTCATCCATCCACCCGCTCCAACCGCCTGAAATCCAGCCATAAATTCGCGTCCTCACACGCCGGCCGTCGATTCACGAACGACGGCGAAAAGAACTCACTTTTTGGGCCGAAAATCGGCGCCGGTCGCCGCGAGTCGGCGGGCGGCTGGCTTTCTCGCTCGCTTTTTCGTTCGCTTCCCGCCGGCCGCCGCGAGTGAGTGGGCGCGGAGAACTCGCCGCTCGGCCGGTCGGAGTGGCGGGCGGGAGTGGGCGGTCGAGTAGTTCGCGTCTCCGCCGGCTGCTCGTGGCGGCGGCGGGGGCGTGCGGCCGGCTATCGGTCGAAGTGGCGGGCAGAAAACAGAATTCTTTACTCTTTTGATCAATTCAAAAAGCGCAGATCGTCGTTTCTTTGGTGGTCCGTTCAGGCGCCTTGCAGAGAAAAAAATCGAAGCGTTGCTCGCGCATGTCCTCGCGGTCACCGGTTGTGTGCACCCTCTGGTTCGTTGCATTCGGACAAGCAGAGGACGCGGCGTGGGCGACCAGCCGCTCATTCGGACTCTACTTGCCGACTTTCCAACGCTCCGATCCATTCACTCGCCCGTTGCTTCTCAAACAAGATGGAAGATTCGAGCGTGGCTGTTCATGCATGCCGCTTTCTAGCTCCTCCTCTTCTTGAAGCACCGCTGATCGCAGTACTAGACGATCGTTTCGTTTACTTTTCCGCCATTGATGTGGACAGCAAGCACATGATTTTGGTGTTCGATTTGTTTCGCGAAGTACAACAGTGAGAGAAAGTCCTTTAAAATTGCAGCCACATTCGTTTAGTTGTTTGCGACCGGTCAGAGAAGATTCATTACCAGCGAAAGTGCGGGCGATTCAAATCCTTGATCGAAACACTTTGCTCATGTTCAGTGGCACTGATTTCGGCTTCTGTACTAGAACAATTTACTTACTCGAATAACTGCATCTTTTAGACGACCGCGGTGACCCGCACACCTGGTGGAATCTCTTCGACTTAAATTTCGAAATGGACACGTACTCGCCGCTCTACTCACAGCCTTTCATACTCCACGGATTACGGGTGGGAAACGTGCACGAACTGGACAACTCGCTTTTCTTGATTCACAGCGTCTTCAATTATGCCAGTGTTCACGAACTGGTTTGGTCGGAAGCGAGAGCTGAATTGCGACTTCTGCCGCCACTTCGATGGGGCGGGGTCCGCCAGAGGATTAACAGCATTCACTTCTTTGACGATAAGTTCTGGTCATTTGATAAAGATGATCTTACTTCCGTGTGGTGCTACGATGTGGTCACGCGTGAGAACGAGACGACAAGATTGTCTGCGACATCCCAGATGAAGGAACTGAGAAACTGGGTTAGTTGTATGCATCTATGGAACTATAATAATCACCTTTGTTCAGCTTCTTAAAGATGTGAGCTTGGGAAAAGCGGGCCGACTTCACGCCCTTTTCCTCTCTCCGTACAAACCGCGAGCGAAACGACTGTTTCTTACCGCCGTTCTCGACCTCCGTCAGCTTCAATGGAACGTGATCATGTGTTCGGAAAGAGACGCGTACTTAATGTACGTACGAGAGACCATTCGTACCGAGCACCAGCTGGTTTTCGAACTGCAAGCGAGCGAGTGGAGCAATGAAGACAAAGAATTGCTCATCCGCCGCATTCCGTTGAGGTCTGGCGTCTTTATTTTGTCTTTAAGCATTACTCCTTCCTCGTTTCAGGCGCCCGGACCGCTTGCATCACTTGGCGTTGATCAACAGTCGCCCACATCTTCATTGCCTTGTCTTTGATCGATTCGCGCGCAGAGTTTGGGATCGAAGCTACCAATAGTCCGCCACTTTTTTGTGACTCTTTTACAATAATAAGTTCGTTTTTTACAGTGTGTTCTCAAATAAATTTGCTGCTCTTGGAAGTTACTCATGGTTGCAACTACCGTTTGATAGTCCGTGCTGGTCTAAAACCTAGTGGTCACCGGAGTGGCGGGCAGAGAGCGGCCGGTCGTCCGTCCACCCGCCGCCCACGAATTCGGCCGCCCGCCCCAACGAAACAAACGGCCGCTCTCCGCTTCGATCGCGGGCATTCGGCGAGTGTGTCCGCAGGCGGCGGGCGATCGGAAGGCCGCTGGGCGGGAGGAGCGGCATGTGGCGGCCGGCTCTTCGCGAAAACGTTAGTTATTCGACTATCCAACAGCAGGGATGTCATCAAAAACAACTCATTTCGTCTTTCTCATGCAACAAAAGAGTTTATTGGAAGAAGTCGACAACAGTCCGATGGAATCAGTCGCTTCACTCCCAGATTCGATCGGCGAAGTGGTCGAAGGCGCGGCGAGGAAGGACTGGGCGACTGTTGATCAAGGCCAAGTGCCGCAAGCTGTCCGGTCGTCTGAAATAAGAACGAGAAACAACTGACTCCGTGAACGACGACTAACCTCAACGGAAAACGTCGAATGCTCAGTTGGTTTTCGTGTTTACTTCGCGACCATCGTCGATCGATAAGAAGCTGATGATCAGTGCGAAGGTTGGCTTTTACCCAAGGCATCGCACGTTGCGGCAATGGTGAGTGCATCACAACATTCCATCGAAGAAAACGGAGGTCGAGAACTGCAGTCAGGAGTCGCTGCGGAGATTTGGTGTAGGAGATGAACGCAAAGTGCAGATTGTGTTCCCTCGCCACAGTCATGTGATGGAAGGCCTGAAATCGAAACGAGCAGCGTGGAATCGAACCTTATAACACGTACCCATTGCCTCGCGTCCGCCATCTCGGCCGGCCAACTCAACGGCAGACTCTGCGTCCTCTGACCGTCAATGCCGCGATAATACACGAAATCACAGACCTTTTCTTTGCAGAAAACCCAGAACTTTTCGTCCCAAAAGTGAATTCTGCTCATCGAAGCGATCGCAACGTCCGTTCTTTCGATCGCGTGCACGAGTCGCAAATTGGCGTTTGAGTGGGTCAATTCGAAAACAGCCGCACCGCTGGGCTTCTTGTTGATCAGAAGCAAGGAGTCGTCCAGCATGTGCACGTCTTGCACACGCACATCTCTCAATTCTTGGGAACGATGATGAAGCGGCGTGTACGTGAAGCCATCCGCATTCAATCGAAGGACGTTCCAGCGAGTGACAAGTCCAAAGTAAATCACGTCTAGAATACACATTTCGATTGGCGCACACGCAAGACTGGGCGTTATTTGGAAGGTCTTCCCAGCCACCTAACACAAGCACCGTGTTTTGATTCACAACCTCGATCGCGACGACTTCCTGATCCAAATCGAGGGAAGAAATGGGCCGGTAGCGACTGAAAAAATAAGAATCGCTAGATTGACCGACGTTTACTAACCGTTGCGTTTCCCGAAACAAATCCAAAACAAAGATTTCATTACGATATTGTGGGATCAATCCCATGATGTAAACAAAGCGGTCGTCAAACATTTTAATCGTAAATTCACTAAAAACTGGAAGTGCTGGAAAGCGACTGGGCTGCCCAACTGAATCGTTCATTTCGGCTGTGGAAATAAGAACAAGTAGGTAAAGCGACCAGTGGAATGCCGCGTTCGACTGACCGGCCGGCTCACAAGTGGCGCCCACTGCCGACTCCCCTGCCCGCCGCCCCGCTCGTCGGTCCACTCGTAGATGACCGCGAGAAATCCGGCCCGCAGTCCGCGAAGCCGACGGACCGCAACGGCGATCGAGCGGGCGGTCAGCGGCCCCTGTTCGCCTCTCCGCACCCTCAGCCGTCCGCCACTGCCGACTGCTCGCCGTCCGGCCGGCCGCCCGCTTTCGTTCGTCCCGCCGCTCAATCCTTCTGGCGGTCGCCCGCCGGCCGCCCCCTCACGAGTTCGAGGGCACGTGCGGTCGATTAGAAGGCGGCTTCCCGCCGATTCTCCCGCCTTCCGCCAACCGGCGGGACTGCCGGCCGTTCGCTGCGGGCGGGATGAGCCGCCGGTTCGTCTTCGAGCGAGTCCTCCGTCTCCTTCCTCGCCCAATCCTCCGCCCACTCCACTGCGCCACCGAGCCGCCGGCCACTCGCCGCTCCTCCCGCCCACTCGCCGTCTTCACTGCCGGCCGTCGGAGGGCGACGAGCGGGACGGCCACTCGCCGCTCGGCGGCAGCAACCGGACGCCCGCCGCTTCTTCGGCGCCGGCCGCCCCGTCCACGACCACTCGGCCGATCGGACGGCCGGCGGGCACTCCGAAGAGACGAGCGCCTCGCTCCCAGTCGACTTCCACCCTGGCGTTCCCCCGCTCTCCTCTACAGAAGGCGCCATTCACTCGAGCAACTCACGGAACTCCCCCACCGACTCGCGTCGATTTCTTTCGTTCGTTTCGGCTCGTCCACTCGAACTCCCGCCTTCTGCTTTCGGCTCCTCGATCCACCCGCCGCCGGTGGGCTCGAGCGGTAGAGAAAGCGGAGGGGAGGAGCGGCGAGTGTCCGCTTCTCTCGTCTAGTGGGGGGACGAGCGGGGAGTGCCGGCCGCTGCTTCCTCTCGTCCACTCCTCCGTTCGGCCCCGACCGACCGCGCTGCCGGCCGGGCGGGCGACGAGCGGGAGGCGCCGATCGAAGTCGAGCGGCCGCCCGTTGCCCCAGAATGGGCCTTCAGTTGCTGCCGTGTTGTTGAACGGAAAAACGAGCACTCGGATCGAAGCCGTTCGAGGAGGAAGCGGGAGTGGCCGGCGCCCCGATGGCCGAGTGGAGATTCGCGCGGAACTCGCCGCCGCCCACTTGTTGCTGCCGGTCGGCGGTCTTCTCCGAGCGACCCGGCCGGCAGCAGCGAGTGGACTCGGGGCGGAGATCTCCGCTTCGATCGACGGCGGCGATAGGGAGCGGCCGGCTTCTTCCCACTTCTTTCGAGACGGGAGCGTCGAGCGGTCGCTGCAGCAATCTGCGGGCGGCGGTGTGCCCGCGAGCCGCCGAGTCCGTCCGCCCGCTCGTCTTCTTTCGCTCCACTTGCAGACTCCGAGCGAGGCGACTCGTGGGCGCCCTCCTGCTCCTCACTCCTCCCCGCGCTCTCCGCCCGCCCTCTCGCGAGTGCGCGCGCCCCCCGCCGACCGGCCGGCCGCCGCTCTCCGCCGCCACTCGCGCGACGCGGCGGGCAGCGGCGGGCGCGTTCGGGCGGCCTCCTCGCCGCTCTCCCCTCCGAATTCGACTCCGCTCGTTTGCAGGCGGCGGACGTACCGAATGGAGCCGCCGATCGGGCGTGCTGGACGGCCGACTGGCGGGATTGCGGATGGAGCTCCGGGGAAATGGTCGTTTCGAGTGGATTCGGTGGGATTTGGTGGAGAACGCGTTTGGTTTGCACCTTTCAATATTATTTTGTGCTGTGAACGAGTTTAGAACATTTCGATGATAAAGCAAAGAGGTCTGAAACCGATATCGACTGATCACCGACCATCTCAACAAATTATCACGGAATAACGTAGCCCAAAGTCAAAACTCGAATTCGCGTTGAAGGATCGTATCCAGTGAAGAACAAGCAAAGAAAGAGCCGAAGACTTATTTTTGATCGCAGTGCTTGAATGACTGCTGAACGTTCGATCCAAACCGACTGCTTCCAACCGTCGATCGCGTCGCTGCAACGAAAGGCCATCATGCACGACTTTCACTTCCAAGCAAACACTGGTCCACTCCAATTTTCGTTTTTGATTCCGGAATTCCCTCCTCTTCATCGCCCCCCAAGTGCAATTAAAAAGAAGTCGATTGCCCAGAATGCCGTTTTTCCCGAAACTGGACAGATCTCGTGAGAAGAAGAGGCGGTAGTGGCTCGTCCGGCACGCGGTCGGACTTCCCGTCGGGTTGGCGCCGCGTGCTGGTTCGACCCCCGCCCCGCTCGACGATCGACCCTCGCCGCGGGCGACGGACTTCCGGCTGGTCGTGTTGCCAAGCGGCGGCTGCGTCGACTTCCGAATTCCGTCTCGTTCAAGAATCGAATGCAACGAAAGACAAAGCGAATTGGTCCGATTGCTCGAATTCTTGAAGGTTAAGCGTCGCGTCCGAAAACACAAAGAGACTCATCTTGCTTCGAATACTTTTCCCGGAATAAATGTCTTGCTCACTGACATCTCAAGCGTGATCTCGCCATCCTCCATGGTTATTGCAAAATATGAAGAACTGATTGGTCGGTTGGCAGAAACAACGGGAGCTCTGCTTGTTCTCCCAGCTTTGCTCGGACAGTCGTTTGAGTCTCGCTACGTGGACCGTCTTCTATGCTGAGACCAGCTAAAACAATGTCACGTTTTTGCGACACTCGGGATCCTTTGCAGTTTGAAGCTTATTTTAACGAACACATCCACATGCTTGTCGATTCGTGGAGCGCAATAAACGACGCTCAACGCGGTCAATCCGACAGCAAAGAAATAGCGATCTTCCGATCAACGTCCGAAAGAACCCGCCGATCACCCAACCCGTTCACAGCAACCGCTTCGATTCGCCTACATTCGAACGACCAACAGACCAACCACCAAACAGCCGGCCGACTAAAAGACGACCACCTTCTTCTCCATCTAACCCGCACTTGGCGACCGCCCTGTCCAACCCGTTGGTGGCCGAGTGGATCGAAAGCGGCGGGGAGAGCGGAGTGACCGAACGGCAGCAATCGAGGGCGGGAGACCTCCGTTCATCCACTCCCCGCGTTCCCCTCTTTCAAGACCGCTCGTCCTCGAGCATTCGATTGAGCAGAAGAGTGATGCCTGTTCGAATCGAAAGCATTCCGAGCACGAAGCAACGACCAAAGCGGGTCGTGGACGCGTGTTTCGATCACCACAGACGGCGGCCGTTTGATTCCCGTCGGAAGCGGCTGTTTGCACGCGCCGTCCGCTCTCTCGTTCGTCCATTCGACCGCTTGGATCCTCCCGCTGCTCTCCGCTCAACATCACGACGATCGAGCGGCCTCCCGCGTCCTGCCGGTCGGTCGGCCCCGCCGCGCTCTCGACCGCCCGCTCGGCCGCCCGCCGGCTTCGAGTCGTCCGGCTGCTCGTTCGACTGCGGGCAGGAAGCAGTCGTGTGCGCCCGGCGATCCCCCTCATCCGATCGGGCGACTCCCTCCCGCTCGCCCGGAATTCACGAGCGGCGAGTGAAAGCGGCGGCCGGCAGGTGGACGAGCGGCGAGTGGACGGACGAGAGCAAGGGGAGGGGCCGTTGGACGGGTAGAAAGCGGAAGCTTCTTCGTTTCACCGTCTTGGCAACAATCCACACGATTTCTGCCCGCTCGCCCACTTACAGAGCGCTCTTCGGCGGCCGCCCGCCGCTCGCGGGTCCGCCGGCCGGCCGGACGGAACTCGCGGCCGATCGACCGCCTTCTTCTCACTCCTCAACGATCCCGCCCGACCGCCCGCCGGAGTGGTCGAGCGGTGGGCGACGGCGCTGACTGGACGAGCGGCTCGTCGGATTGCTCCACACAACTCGACGCCGCCTTCCGAACGGCCCGCTCGCCGGCCGGGAAGCGGAAGACGCCGCTCGACGGGCGGCTTGCGGCGCGCGAGGACGCGGACGAGCCGCCGGTCGCCCACTCCGCGAACCGCTCGGTTGGACCGACCGGTGGATGGGGGCGGACGCCCGACAATCGAGCGGCGTCGTTTCCAGTCGACCGCTTCAGAAGTCTGCACTCAGCCATGCGGAGGAGGACACACTTCAACCAATGGGTTGCCCGTTTGGTCTCCGTTGTGTTCACCTCTCGTTCAGCTGCGAACAACTCGACTACAAACGAGTGAACGATCCGAACGAACGAGAGCGACAGTCGGTAGAAGGCGGTGGAGCCGGAAGAACCGGGGCTCTTCTTTGCTCCCCGTTCCGCCCGCCTTCTTCCCGCTGAGTCGAACCCTCCACTCGGCGGGCGGGGTGCTCGTGGCCGGGTGGCTTTCCGGTTGGACTTCTCGCGCCCGCCGTCTTCCGGTCGTCGAACGAAGGCGGCGGTTCGTGGAGGCCGCGGGGATTCCAGTGCACTCGCCGCCGCCCGCTCGCCGGCGAACTCGGCGGGGCGACCGCCACCGAGACGGCGGGCGGCCGGCGGACTCGCGGCGAGTGGCGGCGGGCGGCGCGTCAAGTCGGACGGCCGTCTTGACCGCCGCCGCCGCTCGCCGCGTGGCCGCTTTCTGCTCTTGAAATTGAGATTCTTTGGGTGACTTCCGTTAATTGTATTTGTTGGTTGGGCGATATGTTTGTTCGATAATTCAGCTGCAATTATTGGAATTTATTGATGTGTTTAGGAGTTAAATAGTGCCTGCTGTACGCTTTCCCGCGGAATAATTGAACAGTCATTCGTGGAACCGCCGTTCGAGAGAATTCGTGAGTTCTGCTGCCCCTCCCTCCACTCATTCCTGCCGCCACTCTTCTTTCAGCCCGTTCGTTGGTGGAGGGACGTGGATGGACGGGGATTCGAGTGGAAGACGGTCGGTTGAAGCTTTTTGCATTTTGTTTGGTTGCCACTCCGTTTAGATGTTGAACGAAAAGAAATGGCCGAAACAAAAAATTATACGAAACGTGAGGCAATCATTTGACAACTTGAGATTCGAAAATCGTCCTTACGGAATTATTCTTATTTAACGTCACGTGATTGACAAAGAAGAATTGAATGTGCGAGTTAAAGTGTTCGGAGAAAAGCGAGCAGCCAGCCACGAGTTATTTCCTCGAAAGGAAGCGAATAATGGACTCGACTCGTCGTCGAAAAGGAAATCAGACTTTTCTGCAAACTGCAGGGCCGAAAATCAATGCGCTCGAACAGTTGAAACGTAATAATCACCTGCTAAACCTCAATCAACTCAAGATTTGTAATCTTCCCTGTTTACCGCCATCTGCCACCAATCCTTTCTAGCGATCAATCGTCCAATCAACAGAAGACGAGCACTTGGCGTCGTCTCAAAACATTCTTATTGCAACAAGTGACGAAATGAATGCCGCCTTCGATTTCCAACACCTTCTTGTGTGAGAGCGTATCGTTTACTGCTGCCAGCCGAGGGGCATACTTCTCGACTCTGCGGGCTTTTCCATCTACCATTGCCTGCTGCTCGCTTGCATTTAGGTAACTGAAAACCAAAATAGGCATCAGTGGACGAAGACGTCGCAGGATTGAACGGCACTTCCATCAAACATAGGCGGGATTGACGGAACGGCTCGCAAGCATGTCCGAACATTACCTAGTTTAAAAAGAATAGGTAGACCTCGCTAATTCACACGAAAAAGCGGCAAATCCATGATGTAGAACGCGCATTTAACTGCCCCAAAAAGACCTAAAAGAACAATTGTGAAACCGATGAATTAATTGCCAGAAAGGAGGAAAGTACAAGCACGGGAAAGCGAGATCGCGGAATTAGACCTTCCCAACGAACGTACTAATCGAATGAACCGAAAGGTGGGAGTCGACCGGCCGCGCGTCGAAGGAATCTGTGCTCTGCTCGCTAGCGGCCATCACCAACAGTTACCGATCGTCCAGCCGTCTGCTTTCTTTTAACAATCCTGCAACTGCGGACGTGTTCAAAACTGAAGATGCGCGTCGGAATAAACCGTGAGCCTGAAATCCACTGCAAACAGCAATCGAAAGTCCTGGCTTTCACCGTCAACTTTAGAAACACAGAACACTCTTCAAATTCCAGCGGAATAAAGACAACCGCCCTGCCGTGGAGCAGTCAGAAGAATTGAATGCCGCCCATCTCGAACAGAAACCAGAAGAAAGACCGCCGTGTTCGGTGCGGACTGCAAAGGAGGAGGAACGAACGGCCTTCCATTCACGAGTGGTGTGTGGAGCTGCGGGCAACAGAAGAGCGGCAATGAAGGGAGGGGCAGCGAGAGAAGTCGCTGCTGCTTGAAAGGTAGAAGAAGCGTGAGCGGACTCATCGTTACCTTTTAAATGTGGGAGTCAAACGAACACGGAAGCTGAAAGCAGAACGAAGGGCGTGAACACGAGTCGGCAATTGCTAGTGGCACTCTTTGCACTGCCTGAATCGAGTGATAATGCCTGTTGCGGTCTTTATAAGCGACAGAAACCAAATACATTAAACCCGATGTCTGAAATCAAACACGCGTCTTCGGCACTCCGCAACCATCGATGTTCCGCATTGCATGATCCTTACACTGCCATGATGCCGGAATATAAGCAACAACGCGTTTCTGTACGATCGAGGAATGAATGTCGTGCCCTCCTCCCCGCATCCAAAAGAATCAAACGAACCGACGATCGTAAAGAGTAAACGAAAGCTCAAGCTTCACTACGAGTAGCAAACGAAACAGTTTTATTTGCTTTCGCTATGACAAACCTCTCAACGAATATGAAGGCTGGGCGGAATTTCCCCAAGTTGAGTGGACGAACGAGACAGAAAGAAGATGACAGTGGATGGGCGAGAACCAACGTGAATGTTGGGGTCGATTCAACGAGCTCTGGTCGGAGAGGGCCCATTGCCAATGCTCGTCTCTGCAAGAGTGATCGACGACGCCCCTCCAGCAAACAGTGAATGGAACGAACGGGCAGCGTTCGGGCAGGCAGCCAACGCCTTTGTCAATCTCTAAAACAATGAGGGAAATCTGCAAATCGAATTGGCGGAATTGCAACCGACATGAACGAATAGCTACAAAAGAACAGCGAATACGGCCGTCGAAGCAAACAACTACACGTTTACACAATGCAGCTTTGCCGGAATAAAGCGTTGGCTCTGTCCACTTCCAAAGACGTGATCAGCTGAAGCAAGAGCGAAACGATCGTCGAGAAGCCGAGCAGCAAACGAACGGGCGTCAAAGGAATCGATATCCAGACACTCTGTACGGCATTCGAATAAACGACCCGCTTGCTCGTGGACAATCAAGACAAAGTGCTCTCTTTGGGCAGGGGGTGGCAGCAAAGCAGGATAATAGAAACGATGCGCTACGATTACATAGCAAGAAAGCACCACGGAATAACCGAGTGAAATGAGGGCTATAGGACGAGCAGGTTTCTTCGTAGCCGACGATTCGCAAGGAGAAAATCAGTAAAGTCACTCCTTGCAGCTCGAAAAAAGCGAGCGAGAATCATTGCTGTTCATCGGAACGCTCTCTAAAGGTTATCTTGTGCGAACAATTTGAAGAGACAAAGTTTCCGGAATAAACGGTCAAGAATCCATCGTCAAAACACGAAATAGAACACACAACTATAAGATCTCACTTTTTCACTCGACAACGATTTTGCCGTAGCGGAATAAACCGTCCATTCCTGTGATCAGCGGAGGCGTAAAAAAGAACCACCGGTTACCCATCCACCGCCTTCTGTTCACTTCTTCAAGCGAGCGGCCACTCCTCCTCCTTCAGTCCGACGGCAATCGATCGTCTGCTGAAGCGAGTCCACTGCACGGGCGAACGCATTCCGATCCGGTTGACTTTTCAGCAGCCCGGTCGTTCTTCTCCGACTTCTCGTTCTCACTCGTTTGTTTCATTGTACTCCTTTCTCCCACACAAGCATGCACCTCTCGTCGATCCTCTCCGCCTTCTCCGACCGACTCGTGTGCCTGACGCGAACGGTGAGTCCCGCCGCCCTCTGTCCGCCTTTAGCCCGGCCGCTCGTTTCAGGCCGCTCGGTTGGCGTCCCCTCCGCCAAGTCGTCCACTGCCGCCGTCCACGCGCCGGCAGCAGAAGGCGGCAATCACTCGCCGAATCCACTGGACTACGGCGGCCGACGGGCGGCTCGTCCACTCGACGGCGAGATGCGAGGACTGCAGCCCCCGGTGGACGAAGGGCGGGCATGAAACGAGTCGAATAAACCGCCCAGTGCGTGGGGGCGAGTGGGCGAAAGAAGCCGCGTGTTGTGGGGCGTTCTTCTTTGCAGTCCGCCGCTCCGTCAACTCCGCTCGTTCGTCCCACTCCTTCGGCTGGAAGATCCTTCTCTCCGTCACTAATCGTCCGTCTTTTGTTGAATAAACCGTTGACTTCTCGTTCCGCTGGATCCTCACTCGACCCCAACGAGCGGAAAGCGATGAGCCGCCGGCCCTGCTCGTCGATCCTCCCCTCCAAATCGGACGCCCATCCGCCGCCTCTCGTCTCGATCCGCCCGGCAGCTCGCCGTCGTCTTCCGCCGCCTCGATTCCCGCGACGACTCGTCCCCGCCGCTCGCCCGCCGTCACTCGCGCTCTCCGGCGCCCAACCGGCCGCCGTCTCGCCCGTCCGCCTTTTGTCGACTTCCGCCTCGTGCACTCGAGCGGGGCGGCGGGCGAGAAGTGAACGGAAGAAAGCGGCCGGCGTTCTCTCGATCGCCGGACGGGGCGACTGCGGAGGGCTGCGGGAGTCCCCGGTCGTCGGCGGCTGTTCGGCGGAGCGAGTGGGCGGCAGCGAAGAGCGGACGAGTGGCCGGAGGAAGGAGCGAGTGGGCGGTCGACTGCTCTCCGCTTCCCCGCACCGCTCGCCTTCGTCCATCCACGCACTCGCCGATCACTCCGGAAAGAACCCGCGAGAGCCGCCGCTCCTCTCCGCCCACCACTCGCTTCTTCGGGCGGCCACTCGGCGGACGGCCGGCCGGAGGGCGCCGGCCACCGGAAGCGGAGATCTCCCGCCGCTCGCCCGTGGTCGATCCCCTCCTCTCACTTCTGATCGAAAGGCGGAGCGCCCACTGCGTAAGAGGAGGGCGGGCGGCCATTGGACTCGCCGTTCGAACGGGAGTGGCGGGCGGCCGGCAGCGAAGGCTTGATTGATGCTGGCTTTTGTCTGATGGATCGAGTCGTCTGGTGCACGAGACGAGAGTCGGCTTGCTGGAGTGTTGATCAAGAAGGGCGTCGTTATAGTAAGTGCAAACGGGACGTTGCTTGGTCGATTGATGAGGGTTGGATCGCAGAAGAGATTCCGGGCGACAAACAATGAGATTTAAGGGTCTTTATCCCGTGTTGCTGCCTAATCGAAACACTCTTTCTGTCGTTTTCATCGTTTCTACGAGCATTCAGCAAACAGGCCGGCCGAGTAAAAGGCGTTCGGTTTCGATCGGGCGTTGGCAATTGATTCGACCGCCGCTGTTGGTGAGAAGGTCGCCGAGTTCTTCGATCTTGCCGCTCGTGTTCACTTCTTTCTTTTCAGGTTGGAAGCTCCAGGGGTCGCACTCCCGAAAGAACGGGGCGCGAAGACCGCCGACTGCCGGCCGGACGCCCGCCGCCCGTCAAGCGGCCCCCACGGCGTCCGCGTAGTCCAGTGGGATGGGCGGCGGATTGCGAGGCGGGAGTCCCGTTGGCTGTGGGGATCGAAGCCGGCGGTCGAGAGCGGGCGGTCGACCGTGGAAGACGGCGCAGTGGGCGGATCGTCCGGCGAGTTGGCGAGTGGCGGGCGGCTCCAAAAGAAAGAAGTGCCCGTGGACGAGGGCGCGAGTGAACGGCGGGTGGACGGGGCGGTGCGGCCACTCGTTCGCTGTCTGGTTTCCTACCGGTCGGCAGAATCGCGAGTTCTCGACGGGCCGCAGTGGTCTTTGTTACGTTGTTGGTGCTTGACGGGAGAAATGTTTAAAAACCGCGTGAAACAGTTTCGTTGATGCTATTGGTTTGCGGACAGTTGTACAGGTCGTTCGATTCTTTTGCGTTTGTGTTTGCTTCTTGTGATCGGATTCGTTTGCACCGGATGGTCGACAGATTAGAAAGTTATTCCGCGTAGTGTCGCTGTATCAAAGAGCAATGCTTCGTTTAGGATTCGGCTCGTCAGTTCGGAACGTAAAGCCTACAAGCGAGCAGACAACTCGGGCGTGCTTGCGATCGTTCGTCAGTGCAACTCTTTTGATCAAAGGTGAGAGTTGTTAATAAGAACCGTCCTGTGCTGGACTCCGATTGTTTTTTCCATTTACGAAACGAAATACACAATAGAAAACGGAGATTCCGCCGGGTTGTCGCGAACAGTACTTCTAAACGATCAATGGTGTCTTGACTGAAAGACAAAAACAATATCCACCGCTTCTTTGTCGCTCTCCGCACACTCTCCTCGCTCCTGTTCGAGGTTGCGCGCAGCCGGCGCCGCTGGACGGCGACTCGTGCTCGTGGACGATCGCCTTCTTTCGGCGGCCGTCGGGCATTCGGGGCGGGATTCCCGCTCGAAAGGGGCGTTCGTGGACGGGCGGGCGGGAGTGCCCGTCTGCCGCCAGTCGGCCGCCTGCTCTCCAGCACGGGCGACCTCCACCCTCGCCAGGGACTGCCCCTCCCCGTGGAACGGACGGGAATCCACGAAACGACTCGCGAGTTGCCCGCCTCGAATGGCGAGTGGGTGTCGAGCGGTCGACTGCACTCATCTCCACGTTCTTCGATGGGCGTTGAGTGGATCCATTCTTTTCTTGCAAGTGACGAGGGTGTTGACGGAGTTGGTTTATTCCGTAGACACACGCCGTTTGGTTTCCGAAGATGCGAACGATAGTCAGATTGATGCGGGATTGGTGCGAACGGAACACACAGCAATAACATTGGCATCACTTGTGATTATTAAAGGTAAACTTGCATGCAACGCCGTTTGCTCTTTGTTATTGAACGTTTTTATTCCGTGATGCCGACAACTAACTATTCGACGTCCTGTTTTACTTGTTTTTACACAAACATTTCGAGTGATAATGATTAATTATTTTGCACACCCGTGTTCTTGATTCTCATATCCGTTTAGGTTGATTAAATATTTATTTCAATACATTATTGTGTCCAACGGCAAGTAAAAACAAAGACAACCAACCTTTCGTCTCCCAATTGCAAATCTCCTCGCACATCCGTACAATCCAACGCAAATCGAGCGCGCAGTTGACTCGAATTCGTTGTAAGTTCACGCAATCGACGTCCGTCGATCAACGCACGAATAATCGCAAAAAGAACCCACGTTCTCGCCCGAAACACGCCGACGGGCGAAATCGGCGGGCGGCGACACAGCGGGACGAACGCGCCAGGCCATAGTTGCCAAATTTCCAGCTTGGGACTTTTCCAACGTGCTTCTTGAGGAGGAGATAATCCCAATTTCCGAACGATCTGAGCATTGGCGACGGATAACCTCAGTTTCATTGGATTCGCCAAATTTTTCTCTATCCGCTGGTACCCCACACGACCTACGTGACCGCCTTTGGGCGACATTCTGCGTTTCGAGGTGAGTTTCCGACCATCGTGATCAAGGTTTTTGCGCCGTTCCTCGGTTTGGGCTATAGGATTGGAATTTCTTCATATACGTTTTGTTCGTCGTTGAAATGCGCATCTTTCGAACCCACTGGCTAGTTTCAAAGTAGCACGGGTGAAGAGAAAGCAGCAGAAACGTGTGATGAAAATCTTTCTCTTCAGGTCTTCGATGGATAGACGCTGTGCGGGGCAACGGACGGTCGTGATACGAGCGAAGCGTCTCCAAAGGCAACAGACGCTCGAGAACACCGTGGAAGCGGGACTGTCGAAAGCGGACGTTGCCGAAGCGGCAGTCGACGTACAAGTCAGTTTTCGCTTGTTCTTGAAGTAGAACGATTGTAAACGACTTCTCTCTCGACCTTCTTCTTCAGCACTCGACGGCCACACCCGCCGCCCCTCAACGACGACAAATGGGGCAGGAAGGGGACGCACGGAGCAGAACGATTGACTCGCTGCGCGTCCTGATGTTCCCGACCTTTGAAGGCGCCTCGGCGGCCTTCTATTTGTTGCCCGAGCAGTTCGGACGGGCAGAAATGGAAGAATCGGTGCCGTTCGACTTTTTCCAGTCAATTATCGACACTCGGCGCGTGCGTTACCGCTTTCCAGAGTGCTCCTTATTTCCGGTTCTGTCGTTTACAACCCAACGGTGTTTGCATTTGTTTTGAAGCTCTTTCTACGTCCACTCCAATGGTGGCACTTCCACGCTTCGAAAGTCGGGGTTTTGGCATCGAAAGTGCCACCTGCAGCGTCTCGAGTGGAAAGTTTCGACCGCTCGGCTGCCCCCGTGCATTTCGTGGCATGGCGCAGCAGCAGTGGAGTTCGTCCCCCTGTGCGGCGAGGCGGCGGCGTCCGGCGGCCGGGCGCGAGCGGCGCGCAAGAGAGCGGGCGGGCGGGCGGGCGGAGAAAAAAGACGGCCGACGCGCCCGAAAGCGGCGAGCGGACGGGGCGATCGGAGGGGCCGCCCACTCGCCGCCCGCCCGCAAGAAGAGAGAAGGCGACCTCAACAGCCGGCCGTCCACTCGACGCGCAGAGCAGCGGGCCGTGCGGGCGGGGGGCCGGACGAGTGGGTGAAGTGGTCAAATACGGCGACGGACAGGAGGAATAGCAGTTTGCGCTTTGCAGACGAGCAACAACAGACATAACGCATTGCCGTTTCTCCCAGCGTGCAAGAATCAGCAGGCGAGTACGAGTCTTGCTTACTTTGTTAGAACGAAGCCTGCAACCAAGCGAGTTATCAAGCAAACAACGTAGCAATGCGGCGACGACCATTTTATTGCATGCAAACCAACGGCAAATGCAACATACCTGCCCGATACGCCCTTTGAACGAGAAACAAAGCGTCTCGCAGTAAAGTTCGTGTTTGCAACGTGTCGGCCGCTCATCTTTGTGTGTTGGAATGCCTTAATTCTTTTTTGTTTGTTTTGCGGTCTTATCAGCAAGCGGACCGCAAAACGCGGCCAAGTGGGTTACCGTAAATTATTTTTTGCGGCTATGCAGAAAGAGTTTAGCACTTTATTGACTATTCGTCTTTTTTATTTGTTTTGCTGTGCTTGATTTACTGATGTTTTTAATTGTAAAAAATCCTGCTAACTAGGAAGAAACGGCTACCCAGTGTATTTACTCACGATCTAGTTTACAGTTTAAGATTGAATACGAGCTGGGTTTTTTGTTCGATGCCGAGATTGAGAGGAAAATTCCGCTATATCGAAGGGTCTGCATGCCAGCTGCCCGAAGAATACGAGGAAGTGCAACGACTTGACGAAGGCGGGCAAGCGATCGTTTAGTGAGTAGCGGCACACGTTCATTTTCGCATGTGTTTGCAGCGCCGCTCGATGGGGCCAATGGAACAACGTAGCCATTAAGCGGCACAAACGTCCGTTCCAAGACGTAAAAACCGCTGAGAACGCATACAGAGAGTTATTTCTCATGCAATCAATATCCCACAGACATGTATGTAAATAGTTCGTTAGTTGTGTACTTGTCGCCTAGATTGCTGAGTTACACGATGCATTTACTCCAGCCGAATCACTTCTCGAGTTCAACGATTTTTACATGGTGGCATCTTTTTCGGGGAGAACTTTGGAAACGTTGTTGCGGACTCGAGAAGCATCTGACCTTTCTACTACTAGCGTCATCATGCGTGGTATACTTGATGCTCTTGCCTACTTGCACGAGCACAACATCATTCATTGCGTACTCGCCACAAGCGAAGTTTGAAAAACATAACGCTTGTTTAGGATTTGCACCCAAAAAACATTCTTGCAAATACGTCTCTCGACATAAAACTGACTTGATTTTGGTCTTTCGACCGAAGATGCGAGTGAATCGATGAACGTGAAGAACCTCACGACTTATGTGACTGCCCAATTTTACCGTGCGCCCGAAGTAATTCGTGGAGATAGGTACACAAAAAGCGGTAAGTCAGCAAATAAAGCGGTCTATCCGCCTGCCCCTTTGTAGTTGACGTCTGGGCGGCCGGCTGTATTATGTACAAGCTTCTCAAAGGCGAGTGTCTTTTTGATGGCGATACCGAAGAGGATATTTTGCGCAAGCACAAAGAGCTGTTTGGTTGGTCATTACGTAGGACTTCAAATTGATGTGGATGCAGGTCACAAGAACAAAGCAAAAACTACCGTTGAAGCGCTTCTGTCGGATGAAGGAGTTAATACGATCGAAACAGGTGGGTGTTTCATTACACTACTGCTCCCTTACTATTTCATTTCATAGCGACCACACGTGCGCAAATGGAATGCATTCTTTTACGTTTTACTTTCAGTAATATCGGTTCGGGATTTGTTTCTTCGAATGATGGCTTTTGAGCCAAACAATCGGATCGCTGCTGTTGACGTGTACAATCACCCATTCATCGATGGTCCACCCACAGAGCACAATTACGTACCCCAGAAACTCTCGTACATCCTCGCGATGCACTTATAGACCATCCGGATGAGTGGAAGAAATTGCTATTTGATTATCTGAGACCACGGGCGGGACGAAGGCTCGACGAGTGGATTTTTGTGTGTTTTCCTATTCCACCTACCAGTGCGTGGATCCCATCATTTCGTTCAAAATGTCGGAAAGGTGGTTCAAACACATGTTCTTTTATTTCGCTGAATTGTTCAGAATGCAACACCCTTGAAGAGAAGCCACATGCGCTCTCTTACACGCAGTGCGCCTTCCGGCCGTTCAACAAAGAGAAACTGGTCGTTCGCGCGTCTTGCCGACTACCGTAAAGCAGTGCAGACGATCGACCAAACGACTTACGACGAGAATCTCTCCGCAAGAACGCTACGAGAAATACGTCGATCTTATCGACTCGACCGATTTGGATTTTCGGGAACGCTACGAGCAATACGCAAGGGACATTCAACAGCTGATGCAAGAAAACTCAAGCTTGCCGCTGCTCATCATTGACGACTCCGATCTGCGGGGTTGGTCGTGGTTATATGTGTGCAGCTCACCGTTTATTCGTTTTGTAAGGCTAGTTTTAGAAAGGACACAAGTACTGGGACGTCTTTCCCTATCATGCGCAACAGTTTGCGGCCCGTTTACACAGTTTTATTGAAGCGCCTCAATCGTGTTGGCGTTAAAAACTACGAATTGCATTTTGCGCGGACTGACCTTTTATCGCGATTTTGGGGCTACGAGCTGCGAGGTTTGTTACATTTTTCGTAATTAAAATGTGTCTTTAGGCATCTTTGAAAGGCCTAATCGGTGTTTTTGAGTACGGTAGAGAGCCTGCCGTTCCTGTTGACGTTTGCTGTGATTGCGGACATAAAGGATGTGTGCGATAAAAACGCGACCATAGCGGACTTGGGTATGGTGGACCTGTCGGATTGAAAACCCTTACCGTCTTTTCAGTGATGGAGTGCAAGCTTTGGCAGACTGAATGCACAATAATCGTTTGTAAGTGGGTATTCAAAAATAACGTGTCGTCAAAGGTATCTAGGCTTGCAAAGATGTCCTTAAGTTTCATAGGAAAACGGAAGAAACGGTAAAAGAAATATTATGACTTACAAAGTATCCGACACAAAACGAACGGAAAAGTAACCCCATATTTTTACCTCGTCAACAAGACGTTTAATCTTTTGCGATGGCGAAAGAATTCGATTTGAAACTTCTGCAGAGCAAGGTTGAACAAAGCTTCTTAAAGACTGCGACAACGCGAGCGGCTGTTCGAAATTGGACGCCGTTTCTTCACCCAAGGTGCTCACTCGGATACACCAACGGCGAATCTGCGTGAAAATCTCCGTTGGCAAGAGATCATCGTTACAGTAAGGACTACCCGACAGTTGTTTTGTCTATTTGAGTGCGTTTACTTCAGAAGCCTTTGTTTCCAACGCCAACCTTTACGCAACTTGCAGTTTAAATCGTAATTGTCCGTCCGCCGTTTTACAAAATTCCGCTAATTTCGTGGACTCTCCGCAAAAATTGCTCGATAGCGCTAGTAGAGTTGTAACGGCAACGAGTACTACCCCCGAACGCGGCGGCGTGGAGCTTCAAAAAAGGGAAAGAAATTGCCGTACCCTCGCTTGGCCTCTACGAAGAGCTTCTGAGAGCGATTATAGGTGGGTAAACAGTTGTTTTTTTTATCTTTCCACTCCTGTGTTTGCAGAATGGGGAGTCAAAGATGGCTTATTCTCGCCGCAGCATTGGCTCCTCCTGCATAAGCATACCGACTTCACGAAATGGTCCCACCCGAACCTGGCATATTCCTAGAGTAAATCCTCCATTCCTATTCGGTTCATAAGAATTACGCAAAATCATACTTTTTGTAGTTTTATAAACGGTTCGTAAAACCACGCTTGCTTGCCCTGCTTGTATTTGCTTCGTCACCTTTGCGGAGCTGCTAACTGATGCGAATTGAGCGGCGTTTCCACCGCAAACAGTGAAAGGGATTGGCGTCTGCGGGGATTGCAGACGGCTCTTCGTGGATAGAGAAGAGGGTTTATTCACGTTCGGGCTTGTGCAGTACAAGACGGGAGGGACGGAGAGCGACCGGCGGGGAGCGGGCGGGTAGGCCAGACTGCGGGAGGATGCGGCGGGCGGCAGGATGCTGGGGAGAAAGAATATAGTCTACCCATCGAACAGAGCGGGAGGATGGAGTTATTGGGGTGAGAGGAACGGGGAAAGGAGGCGGAGTACCATTACGGGGACCGTACAAACAGGACATCGCGAATCGAGCAAAACGATTCGCTGTCTTCCGCCGCCCTCTCACTGTGACGGCTCGCCTTGCATGAGAAGGAAGCGAGCAGCTGGCGGCCTCGGCGGCTGCCCGGTATGTGGCCCGCATCAAGCGCCTTCGATCGACGCGCCTGCCGCGCGGTCATCGACGCTGCCATCTTTGGGCGGATCTTCGCGGCCACCGCTGCCGCTCGTCCGGCCGCCGGTCGTGCTCGAGGAGGCGGGCGTCGGCTGGGCAGGGGGTTCTTCCCTCCGTTCACTCGACGATAGAAAGCCCCATCGGCAGTCTGCTGCCCGCTGTTCTCCGGCCGCTCCCCTTCCTTCACTACGCCCGAATCCGCCCACTTGCGCGGGCGCCGTGCGAGCAGACTGAACGACTTCTCGCCGGCCTTACGGCACAACGCGAACCCGGCCGGGCCGCCCAGACTGCTCGTCCACTCGCTCCACTTGGTGCTCTTCCGGCTGGCAGTGCGGGGAGCTCCCGCCTTCTTGCTGCCGCCTTCCCGCTCGTTCCGGTCGGTCGATCACCGTGGATGTCTTCGAGCACTTCTTCGATCGCTTCGTTTCGGTCGGGAGATCCTCGAGGGCGGCCGCTTTCGCAGTCGCTGCGGGCTGCCCTGAGGAAGCCGCGGTTCCTCGGCACCTCGTTGAGTTGCATGTCAACTGGCTCGCGTGAAGCCTGTGGCGGAGGAGCGGGAGTTTGTAAGGACGTGCTTGTTTGTGATGGCGTGGAGGCCTCTGTTGAGACACTTGGAGGAGTAATGAGCAGTGAGGCACCTCGTTCCATCTTCAAGTTGTCTCCTGTACGTTCTCCCCTCTTGCTGACCTCAAGCACGAGAAAAAAAGGACCGCCAGACGGCCTCCTCACAGCTTGCTCGTTTCGGGGTGGCGGCGGTCAAGTCGGTGGCTCCCCGCCGCCGCTCTCTTGCTTTTTCGTCGCGTGTTTGGGCGTCTGACGGCGGCAGTCGGCGGCGAGGTGCTTGCTCTTCGTTGGTGGATGGATGCGGATGGATGGAGGCTTGGTTTGCTTTTGTGAATTGTTTTGCCGTTGCTGGGTTAAAATGAAAACAGAACGAATGAAATAATTGCAGAACGCTCTCAGATAACAAAATATTATGAAAATTGAGCCAGGTGGCAGAAAAGAACGATTACACGTAGCAAGGGAATGAGCATGAAAATCACATCTGACGGGTATCGGGGCCGCGGAATAAAACGCCGCTTTAACCCTCAACAAAACTATTGATGAACTCGTCTTTTCTGCCTTATATATACTGAATCTAGTGGAGTAAATCGCCAGAAGACAATGAAATTTGACGACAATAATGTTCAGAGAGCAACAAAAAAGAAAATGACGGTTATTTGCTTCTGAGCGAGTCGAGCTACGCACTGCATTCTCAACAGTCGCTGCCCTACAAAGAAGAACCAAAGCGACTGAAGTGGCAAGTCCCGTCGCGCGGACTGGAGTGTGGGCAAACCGACCTGCTGCCGCAGGCTGCCCGCTCCTCCGCGTTTACGCGGGCCTCCCATCACTCGGCTGCAACGAACGACGCCCTCCTCCGCGGCAGTTTCGAGTGCAATGGTTGACGAACGGGTAGGTGGGCGGTGACTAAACGAGCAGGTAAGTTTTTCCGTCCATCAACCGTCCCTAGTTAAACACGCGGAATAAAAATGCTTGTTGAATAAAATGCAGCGCTCATCGAGAGGCAGTGTTTTAATCCCCATCACGCTTGCCTTGCAGCACAAAATAATTTGAAGTGGAATATAAACCGCGTGGTTCAATCTAACGAGCAAAAGAGCTGAAATCGATGAAGTCCCAAACCGCCGCCAAAAAAAAATCCTATTAACTTTCGCAGTAGTCGAAAAAGAAAAGACGAGCAATTCATAGCCGCGAGCGATGCCGGTCGACGTGGGTGCAGAGCAGACCGCCGATGAAAGCGGCTGCGGTTGACGAAGACTTGCAAGAAATGGGACGTCAGGGTGAACTGTGGTGCAAGGTTACGCGAATAGACGCCACTCGCTTTCAATCCGGTGGACGACCACCGCGATTTCACATGTGAAAAGTCTCCTACAGGTGAACGAATTCAAACATATTCACGACACAAGACGGCAATCAAATTAAATGCGATGATAGCAGTCCAATACTGCCTAAAGTGAGGCTTTACAGAATTATCTGCCGAAAAAAGCCGTTTAGACTCAGAAAGAAACAACCTGTCGAGCACGTTCACTTTGCGTCAACTCATTACTGCGCTTGCAGCGAAATAACCGCTCAAGCTTCTTCACAAGCATTGCCCGTGAAAGAAGCTTTCCCCGTTCAATCCTCTCCTCTTAAGTCTAGCCGAAAAACCGTGCAATAGTCTGAAAATGGAGTGATTGCGCCCTGAAAGTTCTTCCAACCACTCGACGGGCAGTGAGTGGCGAGAGGTGGATGGCTGACCGGATTTATGGCCGCAGTGCTTGTTTCTTCGCGGTGGATGAGCGGCGATACCCGATGAGAACCGCAAGCTGCCAAAATCACAAAACGCTTGTTTTTAGTGGCCAGGCCGCAGAGAAAGCAATAGAGCAACATGCGGAATAATACGTGATTGTTGACGTGCTTGCGATGATGGGTCAATGTCAGATCGTAACCATCAAACAAATCCGCACTCGTTAGTTGGCACTCCCGTCATCGCCAAGAAATTGTCCGCCTTCCCTGCTGCTCCTCGCGTTGTTCCTCGCTGCCTTCTCTTGATCCACTCTACGTGTTCGACGCCCAACGGCCACCATTTCCGCTCTTCTCCCGCCCGCCTGTACGCGGCAGGCAGAAGGCGGCAATCGATCGCCGCTTCTACCGGACTACGGCGGGCGACGGGCGGGTCGTTCACTCGGCGGGGATCCCCTCGTTCCGCCATTCGAGCTGGTGGGCAGCCGCTCGCTCTCGTGGGCAGTCGGGAGTGAGCGGAAGAACTGTCCGTTCGGTTTGACCGTCCGGTTCTGTCGCGGGCTGCGCGGTGGTCGGCTGGCGGCTTGTCGCGGGCCGCTCGACGAAGTGGGCGAGCGGCGACCGCTTGAAAGGCGCCGAGTGGATGGCGAGTGGACGAGCGGCCGCCGCCGTTGACCGCCGAGAGCGGCGGCGATCCCAACGGCCCGGCGTCCACTCTGCCCTGCCCGCTTCCTCGCCGCCCTCCTCGCCGGGACCTCGCCGCCCGGCCGCCCGCTCGGCAGTCGGTCGCCCGGATCTGCTGAACAGCGGCGGCCGGGCGGCTCGTCGCCCTGCTCGCGTTCTCCCGACTGCTCGCACGCCCGCTCGCCGCCCGCTTTCTGCCGACTTCCTCCGTTCGCGACCCTGGACGCATTCTGGCCGGTCGGCGAGGGGGCGAACGAAAGCCCGCCGGCCGGGCGTGTTTCGAGGCGGTGTACCCCGCTCGCCCGCCGCCCGCCTTCTTCTCCGTTCGGCCGAGTGGGCGGGCGAGCGGTCGGGGCGTGGCGCGGGGACGCGGCGGAGAGGAGCGGCGAGCGGGCGGGCGGACTTCCGTACCGAAGGCGGCCGGCGGTTCTCGGCGGGCAGTCGGGGCGGCGGGCGGCTCGAGTGCGCGCGGAGGGGCGGCGGAGCGCGCACCTGCGGAACACGCGGGCGGCGGCTGACCCAAATAAACGGGAGCTCTCCGACGAAGCCGCTCTCTCCTGGGCACTCGTCTCTCCGACCGCCCGTCCACTCGTTTCTGCCCGCTGATTCGTGTGTTCGCGCCCTGACCGGCAGTCTCCAGCGGCAGTCGAAAGGCCGCCCACCTCCGCGTGGGCGGTCGCCCGCTCCCGCCGCCCGACCGGCGGGATCTCCTGCTCCGTGGGCCGCCTTGATCAAGCGGCCTCTTCTCGATGTGGCCCGCCCGCCTGAGGTGTTGCGGATTTCTTCTTGCGCATTTGCGGGGAGCACGCGGGTGGGCGGGCGGGCGGCTGGGCGGCTGGGCGGCGGGCGCGTTCATTCGTGCGGGTAGCCACGAGTTCGGGGGTCGGCCTTCTTTTCGCCTCGGGTTGCTGTGGAACGCGGTCGGCGGCAAAATGGAGAATTCGGGTGTCTACCAACCGCGTTCGAATGTGACGTCCAAACGTCGTTTTCCGCATATCCGGTTGTTGATCGTAAGTTGCTAGAGAAGCAGCGAGAGCCTTACAACGAGTACTTTGTGAAGGTAACCGTTCCGCTACTTGCATTTTTATTTTTTGCTTACGAGCTGCACGTGTGTACGACCTTCAACTGAATGGGCTGCTACGCATACGTGTTCGAAGAAACCCCGTGCATTTCGTTCTCGACTTACTTCGCAACACCCAAATGTGAGTATGAACTTCTCCGTTCAACGCATTGAACACCAATTGTGCGATTGTTTTCAGCGTTTTCAATTTTGCGGGTCTCTACTTGAATGAATGTTGAGAATTTTGTGCTCGTAAATTCAACTACGATCATCGCGAGGAACATCGTCCGCTTTGTGGTTGTTGCGGTTAGACGCCAAAAAGTACGTTCCAGCGGCACGGTACTTGAGACACCTAAGGGGATCATCCAACGCTTACGTGATCATGGCCATTGAAGGAACCAATGTTGAAGTCAAACGAGCGGTGCTTCAATGACATCAACCAACCGACTCCCGATTCGTTCACGTGAACGTTGATGAGGTTGTTTGGAAGTAGTCTGGGATGGAGTGGTCATCGGCATGTGAATCCTTCATGCGCATTTGCCAAAAACCCGCGATCGCTGTACGGATTCCCGACCTATCGATTAGAAATGGATTGCTCGCAAGGGTTCGACTTT